>WTSP01027900.1:33675-72572 GCA_025331215.1 Actenoides lindsayi | reverse complement strand
ATCTACCTCATTGCTCTGGTTGGGAGGTCTATAGCAGACACCCACAGCAATATCAGCTATATTGGCCTTGCCCCTTAGCCTGATCCAAACACACTCAACCTTGTTGTCACTATACTTAAGTTCTGAACATTCATAACAACCCCTAACATACAGGACCACCCCATCACCTCTCCTTCCCTGTCTATCCCTTCTAAAGAGCTTGTAGCCATCTGCTGCTGTTCTCAAACAAAAGCAAACTTTCTTAGGTTTAATTCAGGCAGGAGGAACTTTCCTGCTTTCTGCTGCATCATCAAGAAAAGGATTTTTCTGAGATCTCTCAGCCTGAATAGACAATATGATATCTTTCACTGTGGCTGTTTTGCAAAGGTCTAACTGGCTCTTTCACCTAAGTAGTTGTTGGTTATTCCTTCAGTTTTTCCTGTTAATGGTGCCTTTTGCCCTAGTTCATTTTTATCCTCCACTGGAGTATCTGTGCCTACGTCCACGCTGTATGTGACAGCAGTATATAGTATATTTGCAGAGAGTCACGAAACCTCATTTCCATTCCTACTTCTGCCAATAAACAGCTACATGACCCAAAACATGAACTCCAAAATTCCCTCCCACATTCAGTCCTTAATGGAAAGTTTACAGTGTTAGACAAGTAGGTTTTTTCTCTCCCTAGTATTTGCAAGTATTTTACATACTACTACCATAATACAATTTGGAATAGGGTTAAAGGTTACCAGCCCTCAGCACCCTCCTTTTTTCATGCCAATCAAGAGACATCATATACATTCAAATCCATCAATTTTCTGTATATAATTTATTTCATCAGAATATGAGTTGCATTTGTCTGTTGACATTACTTATCTCTTATCAATTGCTCCCTCATGTGGGGATCTGTTAATATTATGAATAGTTAATACAAAGCTTTTTTACATAATATGCACAAAAATCAAGAGTTTGCTAGCTAAGGATTCATTTTGCATACAGATGTGTGAATAATTTGGTCTCATAAATGTAACTTCTCGTTTCCCTCAAGAGAGCCACCCTGTTCCACAGCAGAAGAGATGCTTTCCAGCACTTGTCTGTCTGGGAAATCTACAAACCAAACAGCAACTCTCAAGAAATTAACATTGCTAGATACTGTATTTGGAACCACAGCGCTTGCTGTTGTGTTTACAAATGTATGTTCACTGTTGGTATGGCATGGAATTGTGGGTGCCGCTGTTAAAATTCCTGGCCTTGTCATTCCCATCACATGCACATATACAATAATGAACAATAGCTGCTATGACTTTTTATATTCCAGGCCTGTTATCTCAGTATATATGAGAGAGCTTGTCAAATTTCAAAGGGGAAAAAAAAAAAGCCACGACTCTAACACTTGCTGCAAGCTCTAACAACATGTCTCATGATTGGGTAGGATAAACCAGGTACCTGCCGTGACAGGCCAGGAGACCAGTATCATTTAATAATTATTTCTGATCAGTGTTGTTCTGTGCCTGTCAGATTGAGTCCTTCCGGAGTCACCTCTGACTACTAGCACAGACTCACTTGGTGTTGTACACCTGTTACACTAAGCAAGCAAAGAAAAGGGATAATCCTGCCAATGCTGATGTCTCACAAGGTTTATTAGTTCCTCTTCTGCAGCCATAAGACTCTAACTTCAAAGGATTTGACTACAGCCTCACCTAATAGATCAAAATATCAGGCATATACCTGTTTTGAACCAAAATAGGTGATATGAGTCATTTAAACTATAGTGGAAAAAGGCCATTTGCATCCTTGCTTTATTCTCCTTTCAAAATGTCTTTAGATTTAGATTATTTTTAATCATGAGGTAAATCTCTAAGTTGTAGACTCATTCTCTTTGGGCCTTTACTTTTCTGTAAATGATATTTACTCACAGAATATTTGGCAAAAATTAACAAAGACCTTTTCTGTACAGCTTCATCCCACTGCATGAAACATCGGCTTTAATAAAGCAAGTCTGGTGTGAGATTAGATAAGAAAACCTTGAGTACTGAGGTGAATTCCCATGAGTATAGAGAGCATAAAAATTTTTGACTTATAGTCAAGGTTACTTGACTAGAGAGGAGACTACATCCTATAACAAGAATATATGGGCTAGAGCAATATCTCTATACATTTCAGTTTCTTGTACACACTGGCATACAATTAGTAACTTATCCCTAATTTATACGTATTACTTTATATATAAAGACATAAAGTAAACTAGATTTTTTTGTTTATATTAAATAACCTTAATTCTGCTTTTGTTTATGTTGTTGGTTTGTTTTGTTTTTTAAAATCATATCTATATTTTTTCTACCTGGCAAGATGTGTTATGTTGACACACTGCATGGGACATTTCAGGTTTATTTATGTGATGGACAGCTTGTATGAAAATTCCTCTCATAGATCCAATCTGTACATTTTATGGCAGAAGGGGAAAACTCAGAATGACTTTTGAGTATCATATCTTCTTTTAAAGTCAGATTGATAGCTTCTCTTCTTTTCACTCTCCTGTGTCTTTTTCTCAGTAATTCATAAAAGCCTAGAATGAAACCTCCAATGTGTAATGCATAGCTAATTTTATTTTTTTTACTCCAAACCCTAGCAATTCAAAGCCAAGTAAACACCAGCAGGCTGCATTCGCTTACACTATGCATGTTGATGTTAATTGCAGTTCCCTAAGCATTTTACATTGTTTGCACAAAATAGCATTGCTCTGCCTTCAAACAGTCAGTTTAATGACAGCTGGAATTAGTTTATCTCATACTGCTTAGTGTCAGGTGCATTCTTACAGCTTTCCTGTCTCCTTTGGAGGGCTAATTAAGGCATTCTTCTCTCTTGTTTAATATTTACATTTAAACAGCTGCATCTCATTTGGATATAATGCAAAGATGGCACCTGGCTTTCTTTCCCTGTGTTAATTCTGGGAGCTTTTTTTCCTCCCCCTCCCTTCACTAAAGATCCAAAGTGGTTATTTTTGTGATTATGCAGGGAAATAAACCGACGTGGTTGTACATGGAAAGAGTTGCTATTCGTTCACAAACAGGGTGCATCTTCACAAACAGGGTGCATCTTCCCAGTATCCTTCACAGCTAGTCTCCTTAGGATACCCAGGATGAGAGCAGAATGCAAAGCAGAGTCCTCGAGGCTTCCATCAGCCTGCTGCTTTTGTCAGACCCTGGTCTTCCCAGGGGCTTTTTCATTGTTCCAGTCCTTTCAGCATTTTGGGTTGATTGTTTGTTTGCTTTTCCCCACATGAACAAAGAGTTTACAAGAAAAAAAAACCAACAAAGCCTAAATACATGACACTAGGAAATGTACAAGTAACAACTCCATAAAGCCTCTTACGTGGTAGCAGAAAGGGGCACTCTGCCTTCCAAGGTCCATGGAGGCCCAGGTTTTCCAATGAGAACGTCTATGTACAGAGACATGGTCAGGGCTACAGTCCAGACTTAAGGCACTAAGTATTTTGTCAAATTCAGCAGCACCATTCACAACAATTCTAGTGCAAGGTAATAGCCTGTCAGTTGTATCACCTTTTGTCCTTTCCACATTTGTAGAGCTCCATCTTCAAGTAGGTGCCTTCTTAAAATTACAAAAAAGCAATTAAATAATAATTCCAAGAAGCTTTGAAAGATCCAAGGGCAAAGATCTAGCTCCATACATCTCTGTGTGCCAAACATCATAATTTTTGCTCAATATTTTATAATATTTTTTTGTCAGTGAATAAGTACTAGAAGCAATAGATATTAACTCTATGCTTTAAATCTATAGTGCACTAGGCTGTGATAATCCAGATAGTCAATAAAAATGGAATAACATACTGTGATGATAAGTTTAAAGGACATATGCTTATTGATACAAGATAATTATGTCATTTTCTTACTTCTGTGCAATTGATTTTCATTTCTTAAAAGGGAGGGGAAAAGCCCTTACTCCTTGGAAAATTTCATGATGGGAAGCAAACAAACCTAGGAGGCATGTGTCAACTGTCCTACCAGGGCCAGAAGGACTGCAGTGCTGCCACTGCAGCCTTCCACAGTTGAGGACCCAGAGTGACTGAGGGCAGCAATAGACCATTACTCCAGCTGTGAACCTCTGGAGGGCAATGAGGCACACAATTTGCCAAGGAGCTTCACAGATACTTAATGACAACAGAGGGGGTCTAGGGGCTTGGTGCTACTCCTGGGGATTATTTCTCTCCCTGGCAGGAAGGGATCAGCCTGCAGCTTGTCCCTCTCTGTTTTATCTCAGGCCTATCTTTGCCCTTCGTTCTTGCCCTGGAGGAACCAGAACTGGTGCCCTCTTTCCATCCTTTTCCCATTCCCACACTTCTCATCCTGACCTTCCCTCCTGCTTTCTTGACTCTAATACTCGCCCCATACAATGGCTCCTTGGAAAGCCTCTTTTCCCAGCCTACCACCTTCTGCTTGATAGCTTCACTTTGCCACTCCAGACCTTCCTTTCTTTCTTCATCCCTCTGCCAACCTACAGGCTGCTTGTGCTGGTATGCACTTCCTAACCACACCTCATTCGCTTCTAATTTCAGTGAAATAACTTATCCTTTCTTGCTTGTTCAGATATCTTTAAGAGACACCTGGCACAGGGACTCAGGTAGAACTGGATCTGTAACAGCAAAAACTGGAGGAAAAAAGAAGTCCTGCCTGAATAACACTCAGTATAGGACTGTAGGTGGGACAAGACTTTTCAGAAGACTTAATTGTGAAGCTATAGCAAGTCTGAGCATGTGTAAATTGCATTTTTTCCCAAAAGGCTTGTAACTGGGCAGGTTTTCAAAAATGACAAATGGTGCATCTGGCTTGGAGGCCAGACCTCTCCAATCCAAATTGCAATTCTATGTATGAAATTACGGGACACTAGAGCCTCTAAAAGGGAAGAGCACCAAGGGAGCATTCATCTGACTACATACGAATGTCTTTATCTGAGCTTGCAGTCACTGAACATCAAAACTACTATGGCAAGAAATAGATAGGCAATTCTAAGACAGGCTACTAATACAGTCCAAGTGCTCAGTATAATAGTGTCCTAGGAGGATTGTCTCGCACACAAACCTCAAGAGTATAAATATCTAAAATTAAGTGAAACTGATATCAACATTCAACCTGAGCAACTTCCTTTCCAATCTCTTACTCAAAACCACACAAAGGATATTTACCAAATCATTCTATGCAGGGCAATGTGAGCCCTGAATATAAAAGATTACCAAGGCATTGTATATGGAAAGTGTCAGGCAATCCTAAGAATGCAAGCTGTTTCTTATCAGACAGAATTTTATTGTTCATCCTTTCACCTGAAGAACATCAACCTTTTATGTTACAGCAGAAGTACACTCTCTCTGAGGTACAAGACTGCACTGAAGGCAGTCTGGTGGTTCTCATAATTCATTCTGCATATTCAGGTTTGCTCTTTCCTCCAAGATGTTCATGATATAACCACAGGGGAACTATCTACATGTGAAAAAAATTGAAGCTTTTTTAACAGCCTATCCTTGCGCAAAGGCTTATGACCAAATTGGACAGTACCGCAAAGTTTGTAACTAGGAGTTGGTGTCACTGTCAGCATTTATCATGAGAAAAAATGAAGAATAGATGAGGTGGTTGTCATTTTCTTCTGATTTTAATGGAATTTTTTCCACTGGAAGGCTTGGCTCCTTCAGAACCTAAACTTGCCTCAGGAACATATTGATTTTAACAAACAAGTATCAAAAGGCAGTCTTTAAATCTCTCGGTTTAATTCAAGTGATGTTAAAGCGCTTCATGCAGAGTGACTGAATAATTTAATTGAATTTGAGTAATTGCATTCAATAAATGTATCTCTTAGAATGTAAAAGCATTTTACTTGGGTTTGTAAATTTTGTTCCACTTCAGCTTCTGGATTACAGTTTTCAAACTGTGGCTGTGCTTTACATTTTCATCTATCCAGGTTGGCTGACATCTTTCACTGTAAGTCTCTATTTTTATTATTAATAAGGGATCTTGACCTGTTCTCTCTCTCAGACTGAGGGAAATAATACATGATTTGATCCATGTTAAAAAATCATAGAGACATTTTCTTTGAGCAGCAGTGAAGCTATTCTGTGGGGCAAACACTTACACCTTGATGAAAATTTAACTAAAAAGTACTTCTGAAAATTGTTTTCCACACACACTAAAAGACGTACCCTTGAACCTATTTCAGCTCCTGATGCTGTCCAAACCCTGTATCATCTCCCCACACAGCAAAAGTTCGTTCCTCTCACTGCTTATAGGGCACAAGGGATGTCGGTACCATAAGCACTGAGGTTGAGAAATGTCTTGTCCTCAGTGACTATCTTTCAGACACCTGGGTTATAAAGAAGAAGAAGCAGATTTTTTGAAGAGAGAACAGCAAAAGCTAGATGGGGAAAAGGAAGCAAGCAAAAGGATATTCAAGTGAGAAAAGAAACAGTGACTTGGACTTGGGCAGGAAAGAAACTACTGTTAGTAGTTATAGGGAAGGAAATTAGGCAAAGAGGGAGGAAGAATAATATTGGATATGCACACTGGATATAAAAACAGTGGAGTGATTCTACAGCTAGCACTGATGAAGGTAACAATATATGTGTGGTAGAGGAGAGATTCAGCTAAAATGTCTGGCCATTCATCCTTTCTGATAAAATACATGGGTAAATGGTCAGAGAGCACCAAGGAGGTTAATTAAAGCCACAGGAGAAACAAGGAAGTAGATAAAGAGGGTATGGTGGAGGAAGACAGTTATAGGGCTGGGGCTGTGTGAAGGGAAGAAGATTCTAAGATCAGTGGTGACAGTGACAGAGCACTCTGTCAGTGTTAGAGAGGAAGATGAAGGTTGCTTGAGCCAGGAGACTTATTCTGGGATTAGGAGTTTCTGTGGGGATATATCATGGTGGCTTGTAAGGATGATAAGATTGTGTGGAGACAAGTTCCTTACCTGAAGTCACGTGCTGAGTTCTGGTTGTCCTGCAGTGAAAAATGATAGAACAGAGAAAAGATAGTTCCAGATAAAATTACTTTCATGACTGAGAAAAAAAATAAAAATAAAAATAAATGTGACTGTTTATTTCACTGGAGGATAAAGAGAAGATAAATAAGAAGGTGCAAAATACAGACATGAAAACTAATGAGGAGCAGTCAGGTGGTAAATTGAACACTCCTGTGTACTTTCTCCATTACTTTGTTGTAACAGGGGGACATTTGGGGAAACAGAAAGGCAGCAGATGTAAAACCAGTAAAAGGGAATGTGTTTTTCCTGCTTGGCCTATAGAACATCTTCTCATGAGGCAGCAACACAGACAGGAGCTCAGCATGTCTCAAAACAGAATTGAACATTTGCATGGATGAGACCATGTGAAGTTACAGGCTTATAAACTGTGAACAAATCTAAAAATTTGGAAAGGAAGGAAGCCCCCTGCTTCAGGATATTTAGCAGCTTTTAAACAAAACAGTGAGAAAGAAGCTTCTTCTTAGGAACAGCTTGTGAGATTTCCATCCTTCTAGAACTCAAGACAACTTTATAATATAATATTAAAGTACTCTTCTTTCTTTTTAGTGCTTGCACATATTTATTGTCAATAATTATACATTCTTTTTTTCAGGCTATGCCTCATATGTGAATTTCTGACTACGTTTGGACAATTCTCATGATGTGTTAGTCACTGACCAACAACTCTTGTCTAGACAGATACCTACAGAATCTAATGACTCCTGGTGACTTCTGCTATAGATGGCCGTTGAACACACCATTCAAATCTGACTTGTACCCTGCTAATGCTAGCACTTTGGAATAGGTGTTAATCATGCTTTAGTTGAAAATCTGATCAATCTATCCCTCTCACTTAAATTAGGACTGGAGACCTCATGCTGGGGGCAGACTGTTACACAGCCATCTACTGTGGTGGGTGCCTCTGTCTTACTCTGGGGAAAGCTTCACACTGCTGCAGATGGCACACTGGCCTAGCAGGGTCCATGTTGGCATCCATCTGGCAACATATGGTGAAATTCACAGTTGGAATAGATATTTGAGGACTACCACAGGAAAACATTATTGCAGATATCCAAGTCTTTTCAAGCATGAACTTTCAGGGCCTCCAATTAAGCAAAGAACTAAATAATGTGAGCTCTAGGAACTGTACATTCTTAAACACTTCATTAAATCAATATCTTTCATTCCAGCTCTCCCACCTCTGTTTCTAGATGCCACTTACAAATTGTAATGACAGATGAGAATTCCTTTCTCCTGAAAACCCAGCCAGTGTTTCAAAATGATATATAGGCTCCTTGGTGTATGCCACTACAGGATCTTCTGTTGCATTAGAGACAGTACACTCCTCCCAAGTCCCAGAAGGGTGCCGCTGTAAGTGTTTCAGTTTAGAGGAAGAGTAAAATTTTGAGGCAGATTTCCTATTATCTCTATTTGCTGTGCTTTGATTTGCACCATAGAGTCGTCTCAGAGTACATATGACCTGGATTCCTTCTGGATGAAAATACGCTGGAAAATGTGCTCCTGGGAGTGTACTTAATGCACTCCAGCTGTAAAGGGCACTCAGGTCATGGGATCAGTTTAGTCCTAATATAAAACCTCTGAAATGCAGATGTCAGGCCCTAAACATGAATTGTTACTTCTATAGATCTTATTTGTTCACATTACTTAATAATATAGACATAGCAAGTCACCAAATGACACAGACAAACATGAGAGAAATGATTGCATAAACACTATTGCCCTATTACTTTTTCAGATCTGATATTCCTAGGATCTCAAACAAAATTACCACATACTGATGGTACCAAGGCATTTATCAACATGATATCTAATCACTGTACAAGAGGGAAAAATAAGATCCTTCTAAAATTGTGGACACTATTTTAAGCATTTAGTGTTTTTTTTTTCTCCTGTTTTGGTTTTTTTTAACTTGAAAACACTTGTAGTTATGATTGTATGATTGCTATCAGCACTCCCTTAACAAGTAGTTAAATACCTAACTACTAAATAAGATCCTTAATTTTGGCACAGTGCTTGAGGGATGAAAAGCATTATGTGACTGCTAAGTATTATTAAGCTGAAGAGAAGGTTGATTAATGAGAAAGGCATTCTGCCTTTTAGCTCTCGAATGGAAGGGGCTGTATTAGCTTTCCACATAAAAACCTTCTAGGGAAATCCTGATCTTGTGAAGATAAGATCCTGCTAATTTTGTTTGTATAAGGACATAGGAATAAAAACATCTTTCCTGATCCCCTTTAAGTGATTATACAGGTTACAATAAGATGCTGAGGTAGGTGGATAGAATAGTACTTCACAAGACAAACAGAATGGGAAGTACTGATTCTCTGGAAAGTAAAGAGTAGAGCCTTGACTTCACCTGATTTCAGTATTGATGACACTTAGGATTTTTACTATTGGTGTTGAAGTTTTTCTTAAATTCCTGATTCCTTTATGCTCTACTTTATTAAGAACAAATTCTAATGTTCACGGCTGCATATATAATTAGTTCAAAAGATGTAAAATGTTAGTAGCAAAGAAGAAAAAAAACCCAATTGTTTCCTTTAAAACTTCATAATTTCTATGACAATCCAAAGATGTTTTGGGGCAAACTGCTTGTGAACAACACTCTACATTCAGTTGGCTATAAGAAAAGCACTCGAATTCACTTCTCATCTTCTAATTTACCTTCTGTTTTCTAGAAATCAATGCTCTGCTGTAACTTAATGCTCAGGCACTCATCATAGCTGGGTCTACAAAAGTACAACTCAGCACTGTCTCAAGTGGCAGGTCAGAACCAGTCCCATGTGGGACTGACTCCCCATCACCATTCCAGTTTGACTCTAACATTTTCACTAGCACTGTGGAACCTGGCATAGACTGAAAATGCTAGAAAGGATCAGGAAGAGATGTAAGTTACAGCTATTCTACATTGACAGAAGAACCCTCCACAGAATATGAATATATACCTAAAGTATAAGTCTACAGTTACAGACAACTTCACAATATTAAACTAAAGTAAAAAGTTATCCAGATGTGTCTGCAGATAGAGCTATGGAGAGTAATTATTATATATGAGTTACACTATGTGCAAACATGCTTATTCAGCACGGAATATTTTACACAGAGATTTTATTCATATGTACCTTTATGTTGGTAAGCCTTTCATGAAAAGATGAAAGTCTCAGTATCTAAAAGGCAGAAAGTACCAATGTCTAAATTTAATGATGACTCAATTTCAATGCAGTGCTACTGGATTTGAAAAACAGAATCCAAAGAATTTTTCTTTAGAAGGAGCAACAGCAAATCTGTTAATTGAAATGAGAGGGAGGAGGCTCTATGCATCTATCGTAAAGCCAGAAAGGGCTTTTTTGACACAGCCCTGCAATAATGCAGATTTCAGGATTTTCCAAAGATACCCTGGCATTACCCCTTTGACTCCCAATACTGTCTTATTCTCACTGTTAAGAACGGATTGAATACTCTCATTCTGAACTGATCTGACATCACCCAACTGGAACACTTAAAGTCTGTTATCAAGTTGCCCTTAAAATTTCTCTTGGATAGGCTAAATAGGGTGAATTTATTACTATTGTCACTTTAAAAAAAGCCTTACTGGAATCACCCTGTCTTATTCATGGAGCCCTTGACTGCTTGCATCTCGTTGGAGTTCTTTACCACAAAATGGACCATGGGCTCCCCATTCCTTGCTGCTTCCCTGTATAGTAGCAATACCAGACCTGTTCTCATCTTTAGCTGTATTTTCCCTGTACATGTTAACTCCCTAAGCCATAACATCAGACTGACTGCTCTTTCATCAGCTGAGTCTTTTTCCAGGCTGCTGCTTTCTGCAACACAGTCTCCTACACTGCACGTACAATCTGTGCTGCTCACAGAGGTGTAATCTAACACTAAATTGTTACAAGTTTTCCAAATGAATAAAAGTTTCCTAGCAAGGGCTTTTATATTTTTTTCTAGATTATATAATTCTGTGAATATTTAACAGGTATTAATTTAAAAATGGAATTTAATTTTCTTTTCCTTAAGTTCTGTTTGATCTCTGACCTAAAACTTCTTATTGTTACTGTAGAAATTAGCTTGAAAGCAGAGAATTTGTGGTAATGTCCCTCTAATGCTGCCAAGAAATACATCCTTAAATAAATACAGGTTTCATTCCAAACCTTGCTTTGCGACCTCAGATAATCATGAGTCAGATTTCCCATATTACTAACACTCAGGCCGATCCAAGGGTGCAAAGTTTGGTTGCTGGTTTGAAGTCCAAGGCATATGGACTTAAAGTCATAGTTTGCACCTTTCATTTTTACCAGTGCTATAACATTTCCTGCAATTGCTGTCCACCAGACAGGCCTCCTACCTGCCACAATGCTAGTATGGGTTTTTCATCATTGTTGCTGTGTTTTTTCAAGAGTCTTGTTACATAGTGTAGCTTCTGTTTTTCCAGGCTCTATAAAATTGCTTTCAACAAATGGCTTTTTCTGGCAACTGCTGCTATCAGTTCTTAACAGTGCTGGCATTCAATTAGGCAATGGGAAAAAAAAACCATTTTCCATCACCCACATTAACAGAGCAAGGTATTATAGCAGTGGGAACTTATTTTTGGCCTTCCAAGTGATAATACAGAAGAAATATCAGCAATTTTATTTGGGCATTAATTGAATTGATCTAGTCCTGATTACCAGGACCTGTAGACAGCTTCTCCAATGTGCAGAGGATCTAATTAATCCCAGAAGAAACAGTCCTGTAAATCTGAGGTAAAGGAAATATATGTATGGACTAAATATTCTTGCAGTTCATAAACCTGTAGGTCTCTTTCTACTGCAGAAAAGCAAATGGCAACATCAGAGGCATGAGCAGAAAGAATACCTAAGAAACAGAGCAGAATCTAGCAGACAAAAGTACACCATGTAGCCCCATGTGCTTCTCTTTGAAGGCACATCACAAGGCTTCAGCAGAGAACAGATGGTTAAAAAAAGAGGTTCCAGATTATCTCCTGCTTGACAAAGGCAAGACTGTTTTTTAAAGGCAACATCTAATGCTATGTGGCTGAGGATAAAAGAATGGCAAGTACCATTACCACAAGTAGCAAGTCATCAGCTTTATCGTATGAATACCCAATCCTTTAATCATTATTCAGATACCACATACATACATCTTAATGGGAATTCTGCAGAAGTATGAACTGTTAGATTAACTGCTACAAAATGATGAAAAATTAGAACAAATGGCCTGTGCAGGAAAGGTAATGCACAAACAATATCAATAGCATTTGCATTGTTGCCTGAGCCAGAAAAGCTATGAGCAAGAAAACAATAGGGAAGTCACTTAATAGTGCCATGTAGTCCCTTAATACACTTGCTGTTGAATGAAATATTGTCTGGGATGCTCCTGCTATTATACCTGCTAAAAAAAAAACATACCCTAAAAGTCTTGGGCACAATATGAGGACTGGAAAGGAACAGTTTCTTGAACTTGTCAGGACTTGATTAGGTGGCCAAAATGATTTCTGAGTCAAGGTTTAAATAGCATATTACTTATATTGTTTTTATGGTGGAGCTTATATAAACGAGCATGGCATTTCTGAATTAATTAGTGTACTCTGTTGTGCAGAAGTTACTACTGCTGTTGACTCACAAACCTCATATCAAAACCATAGGTATCTGAGATGCACTCTTCTCCAAGGCCTGAGAGGAAGAGACATCTGGTAGTACTTTACAAGTGAATGATAACAATTACTTCTCAAACTCCTAAATCTTTGTTGCAGAATAAGAACAGACTTCACATTCAACTGAGATCCTATTAACATCCATCTCATCACAACATCTAGCTTCCCACATTTGGAAATCAGATTTGCTTCCATGTCAACAAAGCCCCAATCTCCTCTTAAGATGTTCATGACTTGGAAGCTTAACTTAGAGAGCTTACAAAAAGACAAATAAAACAATGTTCCTATTTTAGGAATTTCCTGCTAAGCTTAAAACAACTTATACAAATATTAATACTTCTATTAATAATAAAGATTTAACAAAGGGACCACAATCTCACAGCATCTATAAAATGCCAATATTTAAAGCTGCTGTGAGTCCGCTCTTTTTTGTACTTGTATCCTAGATTACTGTGATCAACAGTAAAGAGAACATTGGTTTCCTGATGTGTAGAGAGGATCTACTCATAGCAGGCAAACTCTAGGCATCTGGAATCCCTTTATAATCAGTGAAAGCAAATAAACACTTTTAGGAGTGATTGATAGAATTTAGACAGCTAGTTTAGGCTTGGTGATATGCCATCTAGAGGTGGCTATTTCTATCTACTGACTGTAAAGGGGATCTAGAATGACCAGCTGAGATGTTTACAGATGTATTTAAGGTATCTGAAGTTAGCTGAGATGAATCCCTCTCAGAAATCCCAGTTTCTTGCCTGCATTATATGTTCCTCCATGTATGACCTTGCATTTAACTGTATTAAAATACACTGCACACCAAGTTGTGTGAAACTCAACTGTGGTCCAACTGACCCGCTATTAATGTTTATTTAGTTTTAATGGTTTCTGAATCATTATCATATTGGCTATACAGATCTGTACAGAAGAGTAGTGGATACATTCCCATGTGGTGATGATTCCTTATGATTTGCATGAAGATGTAATATTGCTTCTCTAGTCAAACCCAGCCAAGAAGTGAGCTTTTTCCCAGGCTCTACATTGTCAGGAATATAGATTCCATTCTTGGCAGCTATTCTTCTTTGGAGTGTTTCATTAACAAGATTATTATTCAAGAACCTCTCTTTTCAAGAACTTTCATAAGAGGTAGCAAAATAGGATCTCTAGGAGTTATTGCAGTCCCATCAAAATTACGACAACCTAATCATGTCAAAGGTAACAAGATAAAACAAGCTCCCTAGCATTAGCAAATACTATATTTCTTGTAAATAGTTTTAATGTTTTACAAACATGTTGCCCTCTTGGTGATATTTCATAATTTCTAATATATAAAAGCTGTTATTACTAATCAACGCTTTAAGCCATTATTAATGATGCTAGTATCCTTTTGTTTCTAGTTTGGCTCTGGTCCTACATCCCTCAGAAATGCTGTGGAATGTCCCTCCACTTAACCCAGATGGATAAAAGGTTCATAGCTGCCTTGCAGCCCCGCAATCAACAGGAAACAAATGCCTAAACATCTGGGTCATTAGATTCAGCAGTACTAGTCATCCCCCAAAGTGTTACTCAGTTCAAGTAAAGGCTGAAGGCCTAATGTCTTCATAGTCTGGTCAATTTTCAAAAGCCATGGAGTAATCAAGAATTTTACGTTTCCCAGATGAAACTAAAGTATGTGAATTAACCCCGAGGTTAAAAACATTGGGCCAAATTCCTCCTCAGGACACCAGTGGAAATACAATAAAACTTCATTTAACTCAAAATTAAGATGAAAATACAAGCCTTCTAATAAAATTCTCATATAAACATCAAAACACAAATAACACCAATAATATTGCAGCAAAACAAAACTTTCTGACAGTTTTCTTTTGCTCCAGAGGGAAGTTGTTTAACAAACAAGAAGTAATCCATCCAGCTGGGGAAGGATACACGATATTTGCATCTCAGAAATCACACATGTAATAGTCATATTTACAAGTATGGCCTGTGTAACCGCAGAGGCCTTATTTTCATTCATCAACAGAAAATGAGCAGTGACAGACAGGACTGAGCAGGAAAGGCCACAGAGTTATTTGTCTAAATGAGAGCTTTTTTCATCAGTTTCTCAGTACCATCAATACAGTATGCTGCTATTTTTGGCAAGGAAGTAATAAGACTGTCCCCACTTGGCCTCAAAATTGGTCCATCCTTTTTTGGTCATCCACTTTGCATGACTTCATCCTACGCACCTTAGGGTGTTAAGCAACGCACAATAGAAAGACCTTTTTATCGTCTGACTGGGCAACATTATATGAAACTTTACTTTTTTGAGCTGGTAGAGAGAGGAGTAGAAAGACATTGAATCCCTGGTATATTCTGATGATCCTGCTTTGTATCACAATTTGTCTGGACCCACCCTGACAGCCAATTTCAGCACTCTGTGACTAGGTACAATTTGGCTATGGCTGAGAACTACCCAGATCATTATCTCAGATTAAATCAATCACATTGTCTTAGTGAGTGAAGGTTATCCAAGGTTCTGGTAATCAAGAGTTTAGCAAGGGTCTGCAGATGTGACTATCCTTCTTTTGCTGAATGAGTAGGATACCAAAAGTTTCAATAAGAAAAATTTAAAAAAATAAATAAAAAAAATAAATAATAGGATGTCATATAAACCCTGAAGCTGAGGACATAAACCTCACCTTTTACATTATTTTTTTTTGCATGACACCTCCTTGAAAGGTATCTCATAAGAAATAGTAGAACTGAAACTCAAGTATGTAGATAGAGTAACACTTCACAGAATAATATTCAAAGTCCTCATCAGGACTAGAAACCAAATGTCCTGGGAAGAGATGATCAAAGACCTTGATCATACACATCAGCTGTGCATGAAGTTACTTGTCAATTGAGAACACTGTGTTCTGAATGGCTTCCATTAAAGAGAGGGTTAATGAGAAAAAAAACAACTTGTCAAAGAAAACAATGAATTTCAAAGAAAACAGTGAATCTGAGAATACTACTTAGCTGTAAGAATATGTATGTTTGGTTAAGCAGGTAGAGTGACTATGTGTGAATTCCAGGTGAAGGGAAAAGTTTTACACTGCAACTATTATCTATATCACTGTCATCAAAACTACTGGCAAGGACATTCTACTCTGAACTGAGACACCTACTTTTGAGTACCTACATAGAGGTGTTTACATGAGGCTGTCTATGAAGGGATGTTTGGGAGACCCACATTCCTTGACTGACATCAAAAACCAGGTGGGTACAACAGGCAGCATCCCAAGTAGCTGGAGTGTAGGCAGGTAAATTACAGCCCAGATTTCCACTGATTGTAATGAGAGTTTAGACATCTCACTCAAATATAGACAACCACATCTAGAAAGGTACATTTAGTGTCCTAGTGGTACGCTGAGTCTCATAATTTTTATTCAAAATCTGCTTGTAAATGTGGATCCTCTGCATTCAGCTCACTAGGGATACTCACAAATGTGACAATTGACAGATGATGCCACTAGTGATATGCATCAATGTGACTTTGTGTTCATCACATCTGCTGTGCTGGATACTAATAGATGACTGCCTTCAAAAAATCAGTGCAAGTGGAACCATCTATCTGTGGACAAGTAAGAGGCACCACCCTTTTGCTACCAAAGGATAGGGAAGAAGCAACAAGAATCAGAGAACTTGGGGTGCTGCCTCACTGCATCACACTGCCTTTCTCATGACTACTGACAACTCTGTGTTTAAGGCTGTTTATTTCTCTTCAGTGATCAATGAAGTTTAAGCCATACTTTGTTCGGCATAGTCATGAGCTTGCTATTTTTAAGATACCTGCTAGCAATAAATAATGTCAAACTTTAAGGATATTATATGGTTTTTTATTGCCTGAACAGTCATTACTCAACTTGTGTGATGGGAGCAGTGTAGTAGTCGAGCAAAATAAACTGTGAGAGCAACTGCCAATGAGAAGAAATTGAAACGAAGCCTGCAATGAAGTGAGAAGAAGGTACTTGAAACAGCCTTGCTTAGAGGTGTCTTTCCCAAGCACAGTTGCAGTGAAGCAGTCTTCCCTTCAGCTTGTGAATTTTGGGCTGGCCAGCAGGAAAACAGATTTGGGATATCAGGCTTAAGAGTGTGCGTAGGAGGTGAGTTAGGATACCAATCTGAGACTCTGATTAAAATTTGCCAGAAAGTGGAAATATATTCCACATAACCTGGAATTTTGCAACTATTCAGGGGCATCTGAATGACATATCTTCAGAAACTTCACTTGATTCTGCTTGAAAGGCTTTCTTCGGCATGCTACCAAAACCAGAATATAAAACTCTAACACCCTATGAATTCCTTTTTATATTACTTTTCACTTCAGATTTGAAAAAATGTCTTATCATAATTGTTAATGTATTTTTACTTTCTGAGACAAATTAATTGGATTTTTTTTTCTCAAAGTAAATTCAATGTAAATTGACTCTTACCATAGATTTTTTTTATTTCTGAAGAAACTTGTATTTCCAAAGGAAAAGTATCTCATTTAAACATTATGATCACTTCCTGAATTTTTACAAGAATGCATCAGAGCATTAATGTCAATGCCAAAAGAAGTCTGATAGAAAATATAAAGTCTTTGGCATATCATCTACAGTCCTCAGGAAGAAAAATAGGTTTTCTTGCAACAGAAAGCTGCCAGTGATAAGAAATGAACTAGGACTTTTCTTCAAGTAAATCTTACTATATTACAGTGTTCAAATATCTGAACTTAACTAGATAATCAGTTATGGACAATGTTATATCTGAATGTATTATGTAAGGCTACATGTTCCTACAAGACTGGTGGATTTTGCAGTTTTATAAATATTTTTATTGATTTCCAATAGCTTAGGAATTTGTATCTGTTTTATTAATTCTTCAACTGTTAATTTTTTATCATGCAAGACACTTCACACTGTTTCTTTAGCATTAAAAATTATTCTAATGCAGTGAAAGTTATGTTAGAGCTGATACATACACTTTGTTTCTAGGCAATTGAACCTCTTCAAAACTGTAATCTTTGGATATTAGTACCCTAGAAATAGTTTTATTTTATAATATTTAGTGGGAAATATTTGACAAAAAATATTTCGAAACCTTTTTTAAAACAGTAGAGGTGTAGGACTTGATCCTGGAATACTGCCCCAGAGCAGTACATTCCCTTCCTTCCCTTATACAATGAAGGGCTGTTTTGAAACAGTCAAAGTGTCATTCGCACTTCCAGCTGAGTAGAAGAGGACATTTGACAATGTGATGACTGGTATATATCTTGGTAAGCTTGAAAAACAGTTAGAGGCCAGTTTAGACAACCTTTGCTCACAGCTATGGCTCTTTACAGCCTGCTCTCTCATATTCCAAAAATAGCAGTCAAGTGTTTGCTTAAGAGTTTAATAACTAACCTTAAAATAAGATACAGAAACGATCATTAGGTAAAGAAGGGGTATTAACTTATTTTACTCCTTGGATTTTGGTAGTTCATTACTTACTACTAAAGCAAAGTTTATAGTAAGTGCAATCCATAATGAATACTTCGATCTGTTCTATTCATAACAATGACTGGTGTGCTTTTAGTTCAATGTATATACATCATAGCTGTTTCAATAAACACACATACTGCAAAGAATTTCCTGTGCTGTAGCAAAGTGTCTAGTGCTGTAAATAAGGACTCATGGTAGTGATCACAATGATTTCAACAGGATTTCCTGAAACAGTGAGAACTTGCAGAACCTTCATTTAAGGGTAAACCCATGACTACAGTTTGGCTACCAATGACGCCTTCCCACACAATAATTCATAGCCTGTCTGACAGAGAGATCCAAGTAAATTTTTTCTTTGCCTCCCCAGAGGCCAAAACATCATGACGTAAGCTATTTATGCCTTTTTAAAAAGCACAGTTTGACATATGCACATACTCTTCCTTTGGGCAGTAACACAGTAGTGTGACTGGTGCTTATTGTTCTGTTTCTACAGCTTTGCTTTGCCTTTTATTCACCAGTGTCTCTGTAATATAGTCCCAGCCCTTCATAACTTCCCCATAGATAAACATAAATGTCAAAGTTGCATATCTGATGAATGCAAAACCAACTCAGGATAACTGTCTCCCAAAACACTTGATCCTGGACAAAAGCAATCAACTTCAAATGAGCCCAAACAATTTCTTCCTTTACAGGTGTTCATCACACTTATTGTATAACCAGGGTCCAGTCAATGATTTCTTACAACAATATAACCCTAAAATTGTTAAGAAAAGTAAGTTGTCCTAAGGACTTTATTGTTTGTAATTTTTCCTACAAACAGGACAACTGGAATGACAATCCAAGTCCAAATGGGATGAAAGCAGGGCACTAAAACAGATAGTACAGATTTCACCCTTTCTAAATTGAAATGACAAAGCCAACTCATACAGAAGACACAGGAGGGGAAGACAAGATCAGAGGGGTACATGCTTGTGATTTATGCCACCATGAAAGAGATTCTGAAGTGTCTGATTCACTTACAGCACCTCACATTAAATTCAAAGAGGCAAAGAATTTCTCCTGACATGTCCTCTCACCTCTGAGGAAGGTGGGAACAGAGACTTTCATAGCAAAATTTTACACTGGGTCCTGGCCAGTGGAAAGCATTCAGGGCTAGATTTGCTGACATCCCAGCTACAAATAACCCACTGGGCTGAAGGGACAGAAATGCTGCCACCTTTGCTGGCCCAGAGACACTAGATTCTTCCTCAGGCTTCTCATCCTGTGTGCTTAACTCTTCCCCTTGAAGACCTCTCCTATATTTAAGGTTGGATCAGATGATCCTTGAGGTACCTTCTGACTTGGTATTCGATTATATTCTGTGATATGTGCAGAAAGGGTATTTTCTTACTGCATCACCCCATTCTGCCTTGTTTACCCTTCTGCAAGCTCTGAAGCACAGGCTTGGAGAGGAACATGGCCTCTGGAGGAGCAGCACTAAGGTTGAGCAGTCCTGACACCTTGCAAATAGGAAGTCAAAGACAACATTACAGACTTCTTCACATCAGACCTTTCTCACCCTAGAAGAGCACAAACACAGAAATGATTAGTTATATACAGCTCCTGTAGAGGTTCGGCTTTTCTTCATTTGCATCACTGGAAAAAGTTTTACTTCCTCCAGCATCATGCCCAGTCCACTCTTGTACTTTGGTGTCCGGACAGATGTAGTCTCTCTAGTTCCTGATGTTCTCAGCTTTTTCTTTCTACAATGACATTTAAGATCAGAAGATTAGCTCAAATCCTAAGAGCAACGTAAATAGAAGGTGAATGCCCAAAGGAGCAGCAGAGGGTAAAAGAAAGAAAGAATATCTGGGTTCACAGCAGCATGCTTTTATTTGTAGAAGAAGTGTTTGTCTTCAAAGTGTTCAAAAGCATATACCAGTGGTCTAATGGAATTTCAGTCTTACCTTTGAAGTCCTCAAATATACTCTGAAGCAGAGTCAACTTTCTTCATATTTAAAGTATCAAAATAAACATTATGTGGTTTGTTGGGGCTTTTTGATGTGAACATCAGTTGTCAGTGTACAAAGATTTTTCAGACAGGGCCTCACAACAGTGCTGCTCTCTGCTACTAGAAGTTTTGTTTGGAGCTATGTGCTCCAGATCAATTTTCCAAGGTTGAATTCACCTTCAAAAGACTCTGTTAACTGTCCTTTTTCTTGTCATTTGACCAAAGAGGCTTTTCTTCCATCTGGACAAACAGAAATCCCATAAGAGTTCCTTTTCCATGATAGATTTTTCAAGTGTCTTTTATGGGAATTTCCACCTTAAATTTTGACTTTCTGCCTTCAATAAGCAAAAAATGATGTCTGGATTCTAACTGCTGACACTAGCCTTCACATCGCTTCTGAAATTTATTCAGCTAATCATGCCTTTTCAGTTAATACACTTACATGGAACTAATAACATAATCAAATTAAAACACTGAGCAGTTCCATGTAATAAAATACAACCTGACTCACTGTGGTTTTAGACTGACCTTGACAAGTGAGTTTTTTGCTTAAAGCAATTAGTTAGATGGCTACTGTTCCCTCCAGAAATTCAGTTCTATTTGGTGATCTGAGGAGTGTGTAAAACATTGCTTCAGTGTTTTGTCAGTCTTTGTAAATCATCGCCATACTGTGCTTTTTCTTTTCTTCACGGATACTCATGTAAGGATAAACACCTAATGTATACGAGAGCTGCTGGGTGAGGTGGGTAAGATCCATGTCATTGATCACCAGGAAGTCCAAGTCATAAAGAACCAGGACATCTGAACACCAGACATGACACAGAATCATCCAAATAACAAAACCAAGAAAACAAGACATGGCTAAGAATGAAAAAAAATAGAACTTTCTTTTAGCCCAAAGTCCAAAATTATTATGCTGGCTAAAAACCCAAACAATGTATATTCACTTAGGAAGTTTCTTACATCTACTCAAGGCCATTACATGGAAATGAGTTACAGCCCTATTTTCTTCTACAGTCTGGACCTCCAATTGGACCACATTTTATATGAAGCACCATGAGGAAAGACAGTCCCTTGCGGCCATCATATGTGTCTCAGTGTCACTGAACTGGTGTGTTAGAGAATGCAGATATGGATAACAGAACCTCCATCCTGAGGTTCTGTGGCCACATCCTATTTCAGTTGATCTATGCCTCTTTGCCCCCCCGACAATGGAAAACAGTGATATTTTCCATGGCAAAACCTACTTTGCTATTTAAATAGTTTCAACATTTTTTTTGCCTCCTTACCTAACTCCTTCTTCCCCTTTTCAGATTCCTCAGGGAAAAGGGCCTTGAGAAGGGAGATTAGTAAGACTCCTAGCAGCCTTATGCCATTTACAGTACCCTGATCATATTCTCTTCTTTTTGCAACAGATATTGACAGTCTTTTCCATTTTCTTCAGCAGCTGTTACTACTTGCAGCTGAGGATCGTTTAGAAATATGTTAGGCCTCAAAGAAGCTATATATTCACATGTAAGTTAAACTCGGTATTTTGCACTCTTGCAGAGAAATTTGTAAAACTTTCATTATCAAAAAGGACATCCTCTAGAAAATCAGATTTATGAAGCATTGAACTTTAAGCTGAAGAGTCAAAATGTGATACTTTAGAAAATCCTAGCAGGCTGGAATTAGAAAAGAAGCAGTACCTTTAGTTTGCAAAACTTGGGGCTAGGAAAGTACATGTCGTTCTTTTTTTCCTTCTTTATAAACCTTTTTATTTTTAGAGTAGCTCCTAATATGTGACCCTAACTTCTCATGTTACATAGCTGAAAACAGCCCTTCTTTATGTCGATTATCTTTAGACACATTTGAGGAGTGCTTTCTGCTGTTGGATCTGCAACGTAAATGACCTTTTTTCTTTTCCTGTGCTGAATTTCTGATACAACTGGTGCAAGTTCATTGCAGACAGGGCAATAGCAATCTGTCCTTACAGAAAAGAGAAAAAAATGATGAGAAATAAAGAATGCTTTTCTTATCATTATTTCACATGAAAATGCTATAATACTAACAACAGGATACGTTAACATGCACATGAACTCCAAACCCTTTAGAATCTTCCATTTACAAAACCACTTCTTTGAAAGATGTTTTCCACCACTGAGCTTTTTTTGAAAGTATCTGTACAGAGGACATCTAAAAGAGTTTGATCATGCATTTCAGAGAATATAAGGCTGAACAAAATTCCATATGCTGCTATTTCAAAAAGGCAATAAAATCCAGTTCATATTCCATTTTTCATTAAAAATATATAGAAAAAAATGACACTAGAGAGTTTTATAGAGGTTGTGCCAGTAAAGCTTTCTTTCTGCCTTGCTCCATTACTTATTCTATATAGGTCATATATTTTACAGGAAACAATTTTGGAAATGTGTCAGTTCTTAAAACATTTATCAAATCTTTTCATATCCTTCTTCATTCTCAGACATACATGGTTCCCTAGGTCTGCCTAAGTACACATCTGAGACAAGGAGAGAGAAAACAAAAATAAAATTAATATGCTTTAAAAATAGTCAACTTCTATTAAAAGGTTGGGTTTTCCAAGTAACATGTGCATTTAACTTTATTACAGGCTTTCATGAGATAATTGTATCAATGGGAAATTTCTGAGATGTTTCATTAAACAGAAAACAATCACAACTTCCAAATCTCTGATACAGGCAAATGTTGACTATTGTTGCAGTGCTCACAGTATGCAGCAGTGTTCATGCTTCACATTGCTGTGGTTAATGTTGGAGCAGTGACTGAACAAAACAGTCTAAAACTAAAGCTAAGGATAATGACAAAAGCTTTTTCATGCAAGTCTGAGATCTTTGGAGAGGCCAACGTGGCAACATTTTTTGAAAGACAGCATAGCCCAAACTGTTGTTCTTTGAGTGGATTTCAGGGTTTTTTTGTAATTTCCACAACTTTGTAAATGTGCTTTATAAAGCTTGTGTGATTGATTGCTCTGTGTTAGTTTTATGCACACATTTGATTTATAGTCTGTCAATCTACGATCACCACATAAAATATTAACCAACTACTTGTTTTGTAGCATATTTGCTGGATAAGGACCTCTTAGTTTCTTAAAACACTCCTACTGTCCCATTTGGCATATAAAAAGCAACTTAACCACTTCCATGGGCAATTGAGAAGTTCACAATATCATACACTGTAATATCTCACAAGTCTTCGAAATGGTTTGAACTTCAAGAAAAAAACCCAAAACCAAACAAAAAACCAACCAAACAAACAAAACCCCAAACGAACAAAAAAAAACCAAAAAAACCCCAAAAAACAAAGGAGACAAAATGTTCCAGAAGAAACTCTGAAGACAAGCTGACACACACTTTATTTTACAGATAATGTTGCCTCTGCACTAGCTGTAAGTCATCCATTTTCTTGTGTTGTACATGATGTGTAATTATTTATATTACAGAAACATATAGATAGTCCAAAAATTAATTCCAGATTGGGCTAACTATTAATATATTTTAAAAGGTACTCCTACTCCTCCCCCCAGTTTAAAACTTTAATTTTTAACACAGACAGATTGGTCAATAAGAGATGTTATTCCCATGAGAATTGAAGCAGAATTAACTGAACAAAGCTAGGAGTCAAAACCAGCTGTCTCCTAGCACAGGCTTGTGCCTGCATGACGAAATTATCTTCCCTCTCTGACACTGGATGTGAGGTGAAGTGGCCTTTGCTGTGTTGTCAAGCTCTGATTAATTAGCTTGTGAAATTTGTAATTCCAGGGGCTTGAGCAAGTTTGTGTAATTTGTACATAGTGTACCTAGTAAATAGAGAGTACACTGAGCTCAGAAACAGGATCCTATTATTGTTGCATAAAGCTATCTAAATAGAGGGTTTATTTTTCAGTGCAGCATTATTAATGCCTTCCCTATTATTGTGTGGTGTGAGAAACAGAATGCCTTTATCTCCCTTGTTGGCTGCAGGCTTTCAGCAGAGTTCAAACACGTACCCTTCTCTGCAAGTACAATCTGGTTCAAAACTAAGGGCAAACAAATGCAGGTTGAAAAATGTTTTTAAAAAGAAACTTTCTATATTAAGCATCCTATCCCCATAATAAATCAGTTCCCAGTTAGGACTGACTACTCTTCACTTTCCATATTGTATGTTGGAGCCTAATCTTCCTCTGCCTCAGTATTTTCTGTCTCTGTGCAGATATGCCA
The DNA here is from genome assembly GCA_025331215.1 of Actenoides lindsayi. NCBI lineage: Eukaryota > Metazoa > Chordata > Aves > Coraciiformes > Alcedinidae > Actenoides > Actenoides lindsayi. The sequence goes on along the minus strand of WTSP01027900.1, from coordinate 48,203 downwards.
AGGTTTCCTTTTCAGACACACACTAGTATTGCCCTCCTCCCACCAAACCTGGTGTAAGGCAACCAGAAGCCCCAGGCCTCCAGCCTTTCCCACCACCTTAGGCAGCCCCGGCTCCAGTGTCCCTGTACCCCAGAAGGCTCTCTCCATTAAAGCACTGGAGAAGTGGTGTGATGAGTGAAGGGACTAGTAATGCTACAGCTCTTCAGGCACTACAGACATACAGACATGCATGTCTTGCAGACATGCAAACTTGAGGGAAGGCTCTCTGGGTTGCTCAGAAAAGGATGAAAGGGACTAATCCTGCCAGCCTTGCAAAAAACAGTGGAGGAAGATTTTTATTTTTTAAATTATTTTTAGGAAAAAATTAGAAAAATAAAATTTCCTCCTTCACAGAATCCCTTCCTGGAAGCTTTGTCCTTGAAGAACATCTGGATTCAAAGGTTGATCCCAGATGGCTTTCTGGCAAATTGACCTTCACACGTCCACCCAGTACCCTGAAAGGAGGGGGGTGCCTTGTATCCCTCTGATGGGTAAGTTAAAGTAAGTGGCACTGGCATGAACCTGGAGTGACTGATGATACCAGAAGTATACATGAAAACACACATTATAGTAATTTTAGCCTGTGACCCTACCCTTTCTCAAAGGAAACTCTCACTCTCCTTAATGAGGTATGTGTCTAAAGAAATCTGCAACAAACTCCATATCTGCTTAACCAGGCAAAAGTTATGGGATTTAAATACCAATAGACATTTTTCCTCAAGCCACAGGCATAAACATATCACTCTCTACCCATTATTATATATTTTAATTCTGTATTTGGTTAGAACAGATGACAGTCTCTGCTGTAAAGACTGGGAATCGTGTTGGTAGCATAATGCTCCTGAGGAGCTGGGAAGCTGCCTTCTATTCTGTACTAGTGAGGAAAGGACTCAGTGTGTTGGCACCCAATTCATAGTTCTGCATATTTTAACTTCAGATTTTATTTATCACTTCAGGTACACATGAAAGAGAAACGAGGGCAGAATTGTAGTGGAAAACTCTTGTAGGCAAGGGAGCTGCACAAAATTATTTAGCAAATAAGAGAATAAAAATTAGGTGTCATGACTTGGTCTTGGTCTTCTAGCAGAGAAAAATGTCCTTTACTGTATTCTTGTTTATTTTTTCCCTAATGCTCTCAGGCTGTACGGGAGATTCAGATCAACAATCATAAATTTGTACTAACTGTACATCATGGATGACCAGTTTTCACTTCGTTGACCACTGAAATCAAAGCTCAGCATCTTGGCCTAAACCATTTTCATGGTAACTTCCTTTACATTTCTAATGCTCTGATCCATGGATATGCTGTAATCTTTGATCAAACAGCTTGCCAAACTCCACATTTGAGATCAAGAATATGGACTTTCAAGGGAAGGTTCTTACTCACAAGGTTTTATAAGTAAGATGCGTAACTATATGCAGCTTTTAAAAGGAGGGAAAAGTTTGAATGTATCTTTTGAAAATTAGACGGTTGTCTTAATTCTTCCCACATGGTGAGACTAGATATCCTATTTGTTTCCATGTGACATCTGGCATACCAAGATCCAAGAATTTTCTGTCCTTTGGTGTTTGTAACAAAAGTTAAATGTGATCTCAAAAATTGATTTTGTTTTTTTCTCTTTGTATCTACTTCATCCTACATATACTTTGAACCAAAATCCTTAAAGAGCCAGCTGATGAATAGCTTGAGCTTACAATATAGGCTGCCAGAGCAAACCAACCAATCAAATGCGAGAAGAAGAAAAAAATAGTATAAACTCCTACTGCTCAAAATTGTTGTACACCCTATTGTTTTCTGTTAGTTTGACATCACTTTGTGCTACACGTCTTTGTTCCTCACCTGAACAACAGTTAAACAGCTGGCTCCCCATCCTTCAACAAAGGCACTGCTATCAACTGTGATTTGCCTGACTCACTCTGGATGTACACAGTGCATGCATGGACATCTGAACTAGCCATCACAGATCTCCTATTGTCAATAGAAATACAGTTAATGCAGTCAGTGGAGTTTAGATGCAGTTCATCTCCTGCAAGGTAGTTACTAATTTTTCTTTGATTAGATCTTCACTATTAAAGTAGAGCAGGATGATCACTTCAGATACAGATTCACAGTTGCCCAAGTGTAGATGTCTAGTGACATTTTAGGTGCTGTAGTACATGCCCTTGAGGCTCTTACAGTGATTTCAGAGAAGAGTTGAGTCTTTTGTAACTCTTGGCTCAAACATACCAACATTATAGAGAATTTCATGACAGTATACAACAGCTCCAAACTGACCTAAATACTCATGAAACAGTATCTGGATCCTGAGGTCAGGTAAGATGAATCCCACCTATCAGGACAGGAGAGCAAGTGAAAACATACAGCGCTTCAGCCTATCTGCCAAACCTGAGACAGAGTCTTCATGTATGGAACAATGGTTTGTCAGACCTCAGCCTGTGTCATACTACTGGCCTTTGGGAATTTCTCTATAAAATGTAGGAAAAACCTGTCTGAACATGTTTCTAATTTTTGTTGTTGTTGTTATTAGCCAAATGCATATTAATGCATCGCCTACAAGCCACAGTCATGGCAGGGATTTTGCTGTCTTTGGCTGTGTACAAATAAACAGCCCTTAAGGATTGGCACTGGCTTTGATACTATCAAGTAGTAGGTCAGCAGAAAGCACAAAAGCAGAATGTGGCTTTCTTAAATCTAATCTGAAGCCCCAGCTCTGGGCCACGCAGTTCCTACCTCTTTTTCACTAGGTTCCTATCCTTACTCTTTTCCTGCCCATCCCACCAGTGAAACAGAGATAGAGATTTAAGCCATTCTTCTAAATTTCCTAACTTTCTTTCCTGGCACTAGTTGTGCATATACACCCACTTCTTGTTTCCAGGCTGGGACAAGATTTTTTGTCAAGTCATCCAGCTCTCCCTCTGCACTGAGCCCTTCCTGGCTGCCAGCTGCTGTGTTTGCCTGTGAAGCACACTCTTCCCTGCTGTGAGTCCAAGCAGGATAACTGCTGGCACAGATTTTCATGTTTTCTGTATTGGATAATTACATGGAAGGACTCCACGCAACTAAAATTGCTTGTCTATAAAGATTATAGGTTGGTTTCGTTTTTGTTGTGGGTTTGTATTTTTTTTTGGGGTGCTGCTGCTAGAACTGGACTTCCAGCCAGGATCCCACAGACCAAACACTTGGCTCTTTTCCCATCCCTGCCCTTTCCCCACTGCAACCTGGGCTCCTCCAACTGCATACCAGGCAGGCTTTTGCTGCTCTAGGTCATCCCCTGGCACACTTGACAAGGGCACTTTTAGACACACTCTGCTTCCTTTCTATGTGAAAAGAAACATTATTTCTATAATGAAACTGAGAAATTCAGACAATCATTGGAAAACCTTCACTAGAAGTCTCTAGAAGCTCCTACAGGAGAATTACATACCTCCCCCACTCCAAGCTTATGTCACTATCTGCCACAACTGATGTCATTGCTGCAGTAAAACACACATATGAGAGTGCCCTTGGAATTATGGCAGGAGAATATGGTAAAAACATTGAAGGACTGATACAAAAGGACCTTAATTGCTATTATATTCCTAGATTTACCAATGCCCCTAGTCTGCACAGCCATTGTGATGTACAGGGGTTCAAGGAAAATAAGGGGAAAGAATGTTAGGATAGGGTTATTCTGGAGAATTTCCTGCGCCTGAAGGGAAGCTGAAGCACTTGAGTTACTACTGACCATAGCATACAGAAAAACAAAAATAAATAAAACAGAGAACTCTTTATGAACTATGCCTCTGCAAAGGCATGGAGCATCCAAGAGAAAGAGGAATCATCTTATTTGTCTTCAGAAATAACCTCTGTTTCTGAGTGCACTTTGGTAGTGCAAGGATCAACAGAGGACATTAGAGAACAGTATCTGAAAGCAGAACAGAAATGAGAGACTGGAAGATGTTGAAATATTTTGTGGCCACCTTCATTTCATATCTCACCTGAAACGTGACCTCTGGATGTGCACAGCTTCCTTAGTAATGCACTAAATGGATCTGAGCCAAAACCTTTCAGTCCCAGAGGCAGAAGGCTATCTGCTAAGTCACGGTGACACTAAAGCCCTTCATGAGAACCCAGGATTTTAAAGGCAGGGACTGTTCTCTTCCAAAGTACACAGCACTCAATTTTTAAATGCTTCCCATTACCTCAGTGCACTGTTTCCTAATCTTTATTGCCTTTTTCAATGACTTCTTAGCTTTTCCCTTTTTTTTTTCATGCACATCAGTGGATTTCTAACAAAGATAATTTTGTTTGTCACAATGGAATACACAAGCAAAGTTGTGTTCAGTATTGCACAACACATGACAATAGGTCACTTGACTGATACTTTTTTTAAATTTCTGTTGTTAAATAATCATCTCTTGTGAACCTGCTTTGGCATGGTGGTTGGACTAGATGATGTCCAGAGGTCTCTTCCAGCTCCTACCATTCTGTGATTCTGTGATCCTTAGTAGAGTAGATTTAGAATTCATGAGTGGAACAATGGTATTAGAAAGGTGACCAGTTAAGAAAGCATCAATAATACTCTGATATTTTGTATAACCAGTAAGAAAGCATCAATAATACTCTGATATTTTGTATAACCAGGGGAAAAAAAAAAAGAAAAAAATATTGTATCCAGTTACACTTCTCTTGTGATACCTCAGGTAGCTACCTTCAATATGTGCCAATTGTTTAAAATAAACTATCGACCTTGAGTTAAAATAATCCAAGCATCCTGTGGTTCCTTCCACCCTTTCCCTGCTTTTAGCAGCACTGTGTTTTGTACCGCCTGACTGTCAGATCAGTAGAGGTCAGAAGGCCATAGCTGAAGTTACTAAAGACTGGAGCTCTTGGCTAGTGCTCCTCTACCTCAGCATTTCTTCCTGTACACATTATATAGGCTTCATACAAAAAAATGATACACTGGGTATCGCAGTAATAACAACTCTGACATAATGACATTAAATACATGGAGAATCATGATTTGATGCCCGCTCTCATCGTACTGCTCATTGTTATATGAGACTTTCACTCTTGAGTCTACTGAAATATAAATATTTATCAAGAAGCAACCCTCTTAGGTCCAAATGCTCTGCAGCCTCTGAATAGGGAACAGAGTCCTGATCACTCTTCACATTGAGGTGGACAGAGATGCCTCACCACCTGGATACACTAGCCACTCTGCGCTCCAACAGCTATTATGCAAACAGAAGATGTCACCACCAGCATCTTAGTCTTGTGAAAATTTCACTTCCACATTTGTTTGGGTTTTGGTTTTTAGTTTGGGGTTTTTTTGGTTGGGTTTCTTGGTTTGTTTTTTTTTTTTTTTTTTTCCTGCAGGTGTCTCAAGTAAGCCCCATTGATCAACTTGTTTTGTTTCACTTGGAATGATTTAAACAAAACCTAATTTTTCTGTTTCCTTCTTTGCAACAAGGAACAAAACTAATATTGAGTTCAGTTTAAAATGCTTCCCCTCTCCCCCATTCATTTATGTTACTTTGATTTTTGTTCTGCAGATAAGCCAGAAAAAGTGTGGTGTTTGCATAACACTAACAATTAGTAAATTAGTGAATCATACAAATTAATGATTTTAATATGCAGCACGGAAGACTTCAGATGTGGGGGGAAGTGAAACCAAGAGAACAGAAAGTCAAGCTAAAATGATATATATAAAATGCCAGTAGGATGCAGACTCATTTTGGTAGCTAGATTTCCTCCAGCTATGCTTTTCTTCACCCACCTGGAGTTAATTTCTGAACACAGTTTATGTTCATAGCAAACCAAATTTCAATTTCATGCATCTAAATTTGCTTCTGTAACTGTTTATTTGATAAGTGCTCACATACTTATCCAATCAGAGAACAAATACAGCCTTATATCATTTCCTTTCAGTCTATGAAATTAAATGGTATGGCCTAAATAACCAAGACGAACTAGTTTCAGATCCCTGGTCCTGATATATTTTGAGTTGGGTACATTAAAGTGAAAAATGAATACAGTGAAATAAGATGTCCAGAGACGCTGTGAGGAAAAAAAAAAAATGAAGGTTGGCTAACATCATACAAATTGAGTACAAATGACTCAGTCCTTTTTAATAAAAACTACAATTCAGCTATTCACAGGCACCACAGAATCACTGTGATACCATAGAGGCAAGGTTGAACTACCTAGCAACCCTTTATGGATGTTTCAGCCAATAAAAATGATAGTACAGGTGTCCTGCAAAAAATCCCTTTCAATATCAGCTGTTTGGTGACTAAAGAAAAAACACACAAGAGTCTCAGGTCAACACAAGAAAATATTCGAAGGGATTAGAATAACATCATGGTTTTTTGCTTTATCTTTTTGACAATTTATTCAAAATATGTCTAATTAGAGATAGAATGATGGAATCTATAAAATCTTTAGTTCTGCAACAGAAAACACAACCTTCTAATTTAGACTGAAAATACAGTGTACACAGAGAAGACTGAAAAGAGATACAATAAAGCATATTGAAACATCATCCATTCTTATACAACAAAAAAAGAATATTAGCTGGTCACAATAAAACTATTGCTTTCCAGACTAGTAGACTATTAATGTTACTAATAAAGACTAAGGATTTCCACAGGAATAAACTTCCTTTTTTTTTTCTACCTGTTCTTACATTTTAAAAGATCAAATATCCTTGCAGCTGTCTTGTTATTGGAAACAGGTTTATTCAATGTTTTGGATTTTATGAAAGCCCATACAGATTTTCCTGCACTGTTATAGATTTCATGAGTATCTGTGGATTCAAATTCACAAGGTATACTGAATGTTACAGCAATACAGGACACAAAAATCAAAGGGAAACTCTGGAACTTCATATACAGCAAATGAACAAAGCCAGACAACAAAGGGGCTGTCAATACCAGTTTTCTGTGTACTAGTAAGAAATGAGAAAAGTTATTTTTGCTTCTTTTATTCAGAGTCTATGAGAGAGAAATACAGCCTGAAAACCCTCCCCGAATGTACATATTCCTTCAAATTAGCTCACCTTTCTCTAAGAGCCAAATAGCCACACAGATAGCAGGAGCAAGTAATTTACTGCCACAGCTCAAGTTCATACTTCCTGTGCCTCACATCAGCACTCTCGTTGAAGGGCTGTAGGCAAAGACTAACCAGTCCATTCTCCCTTAAGAAGCAGGAATAGAGACCAAAAAAGAAGGAGTCTGATTTTATAACTTCGTAAGGAGGACACCACTTTCTTACAAAAGTGAACCCTCTCTACACCTGAACTTCTTCAGGATGCAAAGCTTTAACCCCATCAGCCTAACTAATGCAGCAGCCCCTTGTCTGCACCCAGCAGCTTCAGCCTTCAAGGAGACTTGGACGGTCACTCAGCACAATGTCAGATTCTAAGGGAAAACAAAGGGAGTGGCAGGAAAGGAGGTGCACTGAGAATATTTTTTGTCAACTGTCCAAATTCTGCAGTGTGTCTTTGTGAGTAGTTAAGACTGAATGGCTATCATGGTTCCCAGCAGCCTTGAAATCCGCAAAGTTCAGTCCTGCTATCATCGATTTCACAGATCAGTAAAGGCTGTTTCCAGCCTTATTTGTATTTTGGTCAACACTTGCAGTTTCACTTGATATGGCACTTCTAATATAACATTATTCTCTGCAGCAGTTGTTCCTTAGCTCATTTCAGACATTTCCAATGTAGTGGTATGATGAATGACTAATCTGAAATGGTTACAACTCTTGGAATGAACTGTTCAACTGGAACCAACTGAAATTTGGTACCTTCAGCAAATCTTGACCCAACTAAATTAGCAAGGAAAGATAGTTCATGACCTAGTGTCATGGCCAGGGATTCAAAAGGCAGTCTGTCTTCGCCTTTGATTGATTTTGGCATATCACCATTTTCTGTCATGTTCTTCTGTCAATAAAAAGCACAGTAATCACTGCCTTCAGAGAAAAACAAGATTGTAAAGTGTGAGATATTCGAGCCCCTATCTGTGATTAGTTCTTTTCTAATTTCTCAGTCAGCTTGGAGTTTATATAACCATAAGGGAAAAACATAGAGCATTAGTAGTGTAAAATGTCTGGAGACATCTGACAAAAGTGTCAGAGAAAGAAATTTGGGCACCTAAGCTGTTCTTTACATCAGAAAAAAGCAGCATGAAACTTCACAGCTGTGGAGTTGCTGAGACCTGCTCTGGATCAAGGCAGGTATGTCAATCAATCAGGGAGAGAATCCAAAGGAAAGGAAGGCTGATACTTGCTCAATAAGTAACAGGCAGGTAAGAGGTGGCCACTTCCATAAAAAGCTGCTGATAGAAGTTCTCTATACTCTTAAAAGGAGTATTCAAATATGGGAAAACAAAGTCTTCCTCTGTACAAGTGTGTTCTTCAAACACAATAGCAAAGCAAGCTTTTCTACACTGACCAACAATGTTTGCAGTCTTGAAGAAAAGGAATTTAAATATCCTTGTCATTATTTTGTTCTTGAACACCACTTACATTGCATGTGATATCACTAGTTATAGAGTATAATCTGGAAAGCAGGTAAACATGTGTGCATTTGGGTTTGGATGACAAAAACACTTTTCTCCATCTCTTTCCTAATGTAATCCTATTGGAAATATAAAAATAAAAAATGATAATAATAAAAAAAATCTTCAGTAAGATGCCCAGTTACATCCATATTAACTAATAAGGATTAATCCAAGAATCTACTTTACAACTAGCATGCTAATTTCTTTTCTCCTGGAAAAAGCATACAAACTGTTAAAATTACTTTAAAACCAAACAAAAAAGAGTTCTGCAAAAAATTTGGTTTTAACTTCCTTATCTGTTAAGACATTACATTCTTCTTTTCACACTGTCTTGCTCACTACTGGAATGCCACTGTTTTGTAAACATCCCCCTCCACAACCTATTATTACTATCATCAATATCAGCATCTTCTCCTAGCACAGATCTTCTAATCACAAACATACCTATAAAGAGTTCTTCCCTGTTAGTGAAACTTGACAATAAAAGTTACTGAAATAAGAGGATGTCTGTCAAGTAAATGGTTGTAAGAGTACAGGGCAGGTAAGTAATTCTAGCTACTATAGAAAAATACCAGCACAAAGTAAAAACATGTTTAACTATCAGGGAATGAGATCTGAAAAAGACAGAGCAATGTTATATGTGCATAACTCTAATCTGTGTCATAACTTCATGAAACTCTGCTGTGTAAGCAGGGAGGCAAAGTCTCTACTGAAAAGCATTATGAAGCAGACAGATTTCAACGAATTTAGTAGCTTATCTTCTTCCACATTCAAATCAACTCCTACCTTCAAAGCAGTCTCAAAATCTATCGAGCATTTTTCCCTTGAGTTCTTTTAATACACCCAGCTTTGTTCCTGACTGGCATGTTTTTGCTGTGCCAAAAGACTCACAATTTGTATTATAAATACTGGATGCAGATAATACCTTATCCCTACTAGTATTCTACATCATTTACGTTGGTTTAAGATGGGCAAAATGAGAAGTGTTCATACTTGTAGGAAACACTGTTTAGATTCATCCGGCCTTGATTTTCTTGTTCAGAAGCTGCTATTTTTCCCTTATGCCTTCATGAGCTTAGTGAGACAAACAAGATGTAATTAAATGGTGTGACCAGGTCAAACAGACTAAATATGATTATTCATGGACCAGATAATTGTTCTGAGAAAATGTCATTGACATCTAAGCCTAGGAGCTTTTACATGCCATTTTATTCACTTCTGTTCTGCATAAAAGGGAATGAATGCTACATGTTGGCCAAAAGAACCATTAAAACACTGTAGCAAACCACTCTTTTTCACAGAAACACCATCAAAAAAGACACAGGGTAACTGATAACCATACTGATAGCATAGCCTGAGGCATCAGTTCTCTGAAACAAATAGGTTACAAGTCAGGATGCAGTGCAACCTGGGTAGGCAGAAATGAGCTAGAACTGTCATGCCTAACTCTGGGAACTACTGTAGCAGGATGCAAACTCAAAGAAGGCAGAAACCCCTAATTTTAGCTGTAAGTCCATGCCTAATTTAGCAGCTATGAAGAAGGGGAAAAAGCATGACCTGTAAGACTGCACAACAAGAGAAGGAAGATCCCACACACCTCCACCTTGCTTTCTTCTCTTCTCAGATATGAAAGCCACAGTTCTTTCTACTCAGACCTCTCCCACAGTCCAATACTCTTCCTAAGCAAGAATGTATTGTGTAGATATCAGAAATTGTGTCATTCTGAAATGGTTACACTTTTCATCATCCTCCCCTCTCTCATTTTGCATCTGCCTTAATAGCTTCAATCAAAACTACTCTTAGAAAGAGGCAGCAGCTAGGCATAAGGTATTTTACAAGATTTAGGTCCTTCTATTCCCTCCCACACAATATAAGTGGAGACAATTGGATGGCCATCCATGAACAGATTATCTGTGTATTACCTGACATAGTATTCTACTTTGCAACCAAAGCCCAACTAACTGTTAAAGTTTTTTTTATTCCCAGTATTTTAAAGAATTCTTTCTTTTTTTTTTTTTTTTTTTTTTTTTTTTTTTTCCTTGATTTTTACATTTTAAAGAGCTACTATTCCCTTAGGTCAGGGAAAGGAAGCTTTGATAGGCAGAGACAGCTGCAACATAGCTGATACAGAACGGTCATTATGAGTTTGTTCTAGCCATGCATTAAGATTCTGTCAAATTAAGTATTCATGTGTGTGTAATTCTGTTGCATGAGCCACAGAGTTTTCAGGCGTCTGTGGACAATATCAATATAAATTTCTATTTACTTTCAACATGAAAATGAGGGAACAGTTTGTCAGTCTTGATGCTGATTTTTTTTTCACCCTGTAGTGCTCTGGCCTTTTGCCATGTGCTTATTCCTACATCCCCTTTCAATGGGACTTTATTTTGGCATGGAAATCACCTCAACTGTTGTTTACAGAAACTAAGAGAACTATAGGCACTGAAAAATTACAGTTCACCTCACATAGGGCTCCTGGAAGCTTTACAATTCAAGCTTAATTTGAATCACACTTCCTAGATAGTGAGTAAAATTATATGTTAATTAAGGGGGGGTTCCCAGCTCCTGTTAAGCCAATGCAACTCTGATAAAGTCAAAGCAGCTGCCCTAAGTTTAAATCAGCTGAAACCTTGGTCCTGACTTTCTTTTTTTACAAAGAGCTAAGAAATGAGATAAAAGAGCCATAAGAACAGATTTCTTGCATAAAAAAATAGATTTTTTTAACCTTTAATCTGTCCAGGCACTGAGTAAATCCTCCTTAAATCATATAATCTACCTGTTTAGGCAGGAGCAGTGGTTGAAAGTAACAGCACTTATACTGCAAAGTATGTTACAGGGTTCACTACATCATCCAGCTGTATATTGGACCACTGCCATTTGAGGAAAACATAAATTTATCCACATACCTAAGATTTCATCCTAAATTTAATTATATTCCCCATGAAATCAGTGAAAAGATTTGCTTTGATAACTATGCAATGGAATTTTTATAGAAACAATAGTTGCAACTCAGTAGTATGCAGCATAGACACATGTTTATTAGATGGCTGTTGGCTGAATGACACCTGCTGATATCTAAGTTATTCATAATTAATTACAGCACATTTAACACAGCATCTTACATATCAGTGGGCCAGTGACCTCTAGCAAGGATATGAAAACTGAGCAATGAATTAAGCAAAAATATTTATAAAATAATACAATATATGATTCCACACATTAGAAAGAAGTTTCAGGAAATGAGAACAAGTGTGAAATATGAAAATGAGGAGGTAGAAGAGAAGGTAATAATTATTCTAATAATCACTGATTGTGTTAGAAATAGGATTTCTTTGCATAGCAGGAATTTAACAGGGAAAAAATAATCATAGGAGATATGAAAAGGCTGTGGAAGAAAATCCTGAGGTGGGTGTTACACATAGAAAATGAAATGAAAAGGAAGTGAAAAAATAGAACAAGTGCATATGGCACCTGGTACTTCCTTCAACAGATTGCAGTTCAATCCTCTCTAGCCAAAGTACTATCTTACCATGGATACCAAATATAGCCTTGAGGCAAGCATAGGGCTAGAGGTCCTCTCTTACACAGCCTTTTCTGGGGTTTTTTGGGTTTTTTTTAATAATATTTTTAATTGACTTTGACTTTGATATTGTCTGGAACTTCCATAATTCAAGTGTTTTGTTTTGTTTTGTTTTCTAAAAATGGATTAGTAAAAAGCTGTAGCTTGTGAAAGAATGTTTTAAATCATAAAATGCTCTCCCAAGAACTTCCATCAGATGAAAAGATTGGTGCCTTTTTTTAGGAGACAAGGTCCCTCCAAGAAAGGCTTTTTTACTTCCCTTTTCTTCATTTGTGGAATGAAAGGAGTGCTAAAGCACCACTAAAACACATACAGTATGCAAGAGATGTCTGTTTCAATAGTATGAAATGATACATGATTTAGTCAGAGATGTCTTGGGTACTCCGCTAAAGTAATATGATAATACAGGGCTGTGTTCATATGATGCAACTGTCTGTAGCAGTTTTTTGTTATACCTTCATTGCCTGAACCTTATGAATACTACAATCCATGGAGTTACTTTGTACATGAATTTCAAGAGTTGGAGAAAATTTTCTTAGTTGGGTGCTGCATTTTTATTGCTAAGCACAAATGATAGCAGAGGTGAAGACCTCAAAATTGTACCAGTAATAGAAATGCACACTAAACCCTGAAAAATAAAGTCTCTTTAAAAGTTATTGTAGGAAGTATTTTCCCTTATTTAAGTGAAAGTCACGTAAGCATAGCTATGAGTGAATGGGATTGCACGTAGCTCAATTCTGTCATCACAGTAACATAAAAGGATGTTTTCCACATGCCATTTAGAAAGGGAATTAGAGTTTCTGCCTTAATATTCTCTCAAGAACTGCTACACCAGAAGATAAAACCTCAGAAGGTCAGTCTGGTCCCAGGAATAGTTCTCCATCCCTTGACTGAATATAGTACTCTAATGAATCAAGCTCTTAAGAAGAAATTTCAAGAAAGCATGGCACTTCTATTCATTTCTTAAACCCTTGGTCATTTTCTTGGTGCTTGATATCCTGCATTCAAGACTGTACAGATATATTTGCTACCTGGTAATGTGTTATAGTGCATTTACCTTTTATATTATTCTCTATCAAGTGCTCAGACTACGGTCTACTTCCAAACCGTAAGGTCAATGGGGTAACTGTATTTTTTAATTTTTTTATTTTTATGAATGTAATATATAGGCTTTAAAGTTAAGATATATTTTAGTATGCAGAGCTATTTGGTGTGGCCAGTAGAATTTTATGCATCCATCCGCAAGAGCTGGAAATTGATTTTCTACTTGAACTCCCAAGGTTGCTTAGTAATCGTAAACTATTCTAGAAAGATAATTTCCATTATATTTCTGAGGATCTCAGTAAAGAAGAAATTTGGTTCTGACATCTTCTTGCCCCTCAGTTTTCAAAAGTATTCTGTGAATTTTCTATTGCTTTTTAAAAATGTAAATAACAGGTACACTGCTTTAGAAGTTTTATGCATACATACATATATGCAACTGTGTATACAAGTGTAGAAATGAATGGCTGCAAAGATATGGTTTATCTATTAAACTTAAATGAGTTACATATGGATCACAGAATGGGGCTCATAACTCTGTATTTTGCATTCCTGGTACTTACCTGGCACTGTTTGTGTAAATTGGCATCTTCTTTTTCAGTTCTCTTTTTCTGAAACTGCCACAGTCAAAACAGCATTAGAAAATGTTTTACTTTTAAAAGTAAATGTTTAAAAAAATGTTTTACAAAACTTTTACCTATCTTCCTTGCAGCACCTCCGAGCAAACATGGAGACTCCCTCACACTTACAAACAAATCTACCACAACATAATCAAACTGTTTATTCAGAGGAGAAAGCAGCAGAGATTGTCATGGCAAATGTACTATTAAAATATTTCAAAGGCACGGAGGCAATGTGGAAAGTGATGCCAAGCTACTATCTTTTAGGATAGAGAGTGTGTACAGACACCAAGGCAATCCTGAATCAAGCAAACAACTCATCACAGCACAGTTCTCTGTGTAATGCTTTTCACTTGCATTAATCAGTTTGTATGAAGCCTTATGCTGCCTTGACAAGACTGCTTTCAGTTAGCCAGACTAGCTTAGTCTGATGCTTAGGCATCTCTAACCAGTGCAGCAATGTGTGGTATGGTCCACCTTTAGAGGAACTAGACAGAATGAAAATTAAAAGGAGTCATGTCATGAATTTATTTAGGTGCTTTTTAAAAGCTCACCAGAATTAAATTACTGTATTATTTCTTCAGCATATACTTTAAATGTGGCTATGCAAGTGGTGGTTTTATTCTTTAAAATTTAAAGGAAAAATGTTATTTGTATTCAGAGATATTCAAAATTATTCCTGTGATGAAATTAAGAACCTATTATTA
>WTSP01027900.1:8172-32978 GCA_025331215.1 Actenoides lindsayi | reverse complement strand
AAAAAATGTTATTTTTATTCAGAAATATCAAAAATAATTCCTGTGATGAAATAAAAAACCAATTATTAAAAAAAAAAAAAAAAAAAAAAAAAAAGCAACAAAGCAAAACAAACAAAAAAAGGAAAATATCATTATTAAACAGACTAAACATTGAAATGATCATTTTGTCATTTAGATGACTCCAAGGTAAAATGTATACATTTTATCTCTCCTGCATTTTTTATTTAATTAGTCTGTCAAATAGCTTTTCTGAAATCCACCTGAAATTTTTATTTGCAAAAATAGAACAAATTAATTTCCATGCTCAGGAAAATTACCTTCATAACATGGATTCACATCTAATAAAGCTTTCTATTAAAGATTTGCCTTTATAGTAATCACTATTTCCTTCGGGGTTTCTTCCCTTCCTTTTGCTTTTAATATAATTTTGTTGTTGCAACTAAATGGTTTAAAATACTGTTGTGCATGTGGGCTTGTCCATTTCAAGCATTGATTCTCCAACTGAGAACAAATAATTCAAGTCAGCATGTACTGCCAAAGTCCTGGGCAATTTGTATGCAATGTAAATCAATACAATCACTTGAAAGACTCTGTCATGGGAAAAAGTAGAAGTCTAGCAGCTATGCAGAAGCCTTTTTATCTATCCACCTACATTATGCATTAAATTTTAGTTTGCAGCTGTGCTCAGTAGGATTGCAATAGTTAAGTCTGTATCTAAGTTCCTACTTTAAATCCCAGTCTTAAAGAGATGCAAAGTCAGATACAAAAAATTCCCTCCAGGCTGGCTTGACATACGGTTTCTGACAATATTGCCAAGTGCAGCATGGTGGAAGAAAGAACGGTTAAAATAACTTTCCAGATTAATCTTGTACACACCTAATCCCATATAGGACTCCAAGTCCCTACTGGTAATGACTAATTAGTCTTGTACTGTTTGCATTGCAGTGGATGTCCCTGCTGGACTCTCAGATCTAGGTCATGATTTCACGATGGGAAAAATGGTGCAAACCCATGAGGAAGTGAAGTGAGGAAGTGAAGTCTTCACACCCTTAGGGGTTTGCAGCACAGCCCCTCAGAATTTGTCATGGTAAGGAGTTGAAGACTTCTTCCCAAATGCATACAAAGCCGCATTTGGGGGAAAGAAACAGTGGAAAGACAACAGCAACACGGGCAACAGCTGGGCTAGCACATGGCTAGCCTTGTATAGGGTTAGACATGAAACTTATATCATTGCTGGGACAGCCCTTTCTACCTACAGTGTTCTCCACTTGGCCCAAACCCTATGAAAATCTCAGTTCTCAAGGATGGCAAGATACCTTCCTTTGTGCAAATCTTGCATGTTCATGTTCCACTTCATGGCTGGTCTTTGTAACCCTCTCCTTCTATTGCATCAACCAAATTGTCTTTACTTTCCAGATGCTCCAAGACTATTTCTCACAACATTTTCAGATAAGCATTTTCCTGCTTTCTCCAGGACTGTCATTCCTTTCAGAAAGAGTTTCCACTGATCATCAAAGCTACTTCCTTATTTTTCAAAGTAATTTCCTTCTTCTTCAAAGTAATTTCCTCTTTCTTCAAAGTTTCAAACTCATGCCTGAAAACACTTAGGACTGCCTAGGTACCTGCTGACTCTATCACTGCAAAATTTTGCTACTTCCTTGCACTCTTACACTTGAGTGTGTATTACAATTTTATGAGATAGAGCTCTTTGGAGCAGGAGCCCTCTGCTGTGGCAGCACAGCAGTTGGAATCCAGAGCCATCAGCAGGTTCTTAAGTAACAGCATCAACAAAAACCACTATCTTCAGTGCTGAAGCACTGTGGTGGAGTTTCTAAGGCTTCTAGTGAATAGCATGATGTCTTCTAAGCCATCACAGACACAGAAATATCAATGAAAATTTACCTTAACTGCCAGTCCTCTCAGAGTGAGCATGGACTTTGCTCCCTGTATCTCATTGAGTTAGATTGGCCTGAATACACAACCTACTCTGTATATTTGATGCATTAGAAAAAGAAGCCTCATTTAGCCAGATGAAACTATAGGAGGTTGAAACAGAATCGATAAATCATCAGTAATTACAACTTCATATCTCATTTCCCCTAGAATAACAAATGACTCCTTGGTCTCATGTAGCCTAACAAGCCTTCAAGTTGACTCCTTGTGAGCCAAACCACGGCTTTTGTTTCCAGTATAATTATTAACTTGATACTTTGTATTGTATTTGTTGTACCTAGAACATCACCAAAAATGGTTATTGTTTTAGCAAGCATAATAATGTAGTCATCAGTATTTACTCACTACAGCACCTCAAAATCACACTGAAATACTGAGTTCTCACTACATTAAAAAGATAATGAGAACACCTCCCTGCCTTAAACAGCTTTCAAGGCAAGTGTCAGAAAGCAAACACCAGCTGTGGCAGGACAAAGCAAACATAGCAAAACCTAGGACCAGCTCTCTTATCCCCTCTTTTCGGCAACACATTTTATAAAGTTGACAAAGCTGCATAGAGACTGATCACCTTGGAAAACAAATAATGTACTGGTCAATGTTTTACCCCCAAACATTTATTTTTTGTTAAACCAAAGAAAATAATTTCTCTTCCTCCCCCAAAAGTCTTTCATTTTACAGCTAGTGGGAAAACTATTTTCCATATTTAACTGTACAAAATTTAATGAAGTTGTAGCTATGAGAAGCCATTCCACATGGCATAATTCTACTCAAATGTTCTCCACACATCAAAAAACAGCTCAAAACCACATGGGTCTGATTGCCATTTGCACAAATGCCACTAATCGCCACTTTGGCAGTATAAAGGAGCTTTGAAGTGGGTACAAATTCTTGTTCTGCATTCTTATTAAGGTTCCTTTCATCTGTCAGAAAAGTCTAAAAAAAAGACAATGGTTATGTCTCTGCAAACTTCCCATCTTGCTGTAAAACATACTCAAACTCACTTATCTATTTATCACAGTGTAAAATCCAGGGCACTTACAACTCAAGAAACTGCATCAAAGTAATTGCATCTTGCCTCCTCTGGCATTTTACACAGAACTATCTGCCTATTAAAAGCAGTGAAAATCTAGTTTACACATCAGGATACAATATTTTAGATCATATTAATTCTATTAGGTTTGGAAAGAGTTTTTAATAGGAAATGGCTCTGGTAATTCTCCCTCATTTTAGCCCTTCTGGCCCATTTCAGAAAAGCAGTTACAAGTGTTAAAGAACATGTGATTAAATCTTCCAGAAGCAGTCCTGAATCAGAAGTACTAGTAAGGGGGTTCTTGTTCTATAACATGTATATACACATGCACATGCACCAATGTGAGATGCATTGCTCCTGAGCTTAGAGGAGATGTGCATGTCTCCAACTTCTCTTGTTTCTTCCCCTTGATATGTCTGTTTGGGCCCCCTGTGAAGCCAACTATTGGCTGTAGTGGCTGGAATTCCTTTGTTGGGCTCTTTAGGTGCTCTCCTGCTGACCTGTGATCCCTCTCCAGGCTCTGGACATCTATTGCCTCTATGGACTGAGGTTCTTCTCCTCCAGCAACTTTAGTTTAAAGCCCTCTCCACAAGCTTGGCAAGCCTATGACTGAAGATGCTCTATCCCTTCTCTGCTAGATGGACCTCAATAGCCCCCAGTAAACCAGGTTTCTCAAAGCAAGTCCCATAGTCTAAACAGCTGAACCCCTAGCTGCAGCACCAGTCCTACAACCATTTGTTGATTTACTAAAATTCAACTGGTTCTTTCAAGCCCCTTCCCTTTGACCAGAAGAATTGATGAAAAAGCTACCTACACTCCAGAGTCCATTAATGTTGCTCCCAGGGCACTGTAATCATCCTTGATACTGCTCAGACTGCTCCTGGCAGTATCATTGGTACCCATGTGAAACAACAGCAGTGAATAACAATCAGTGGTATACAAGACTTGGTAGTCTCTCAGTGACATCTCTGAGTCCCAAATAAGCAGCACAGCTCTCTAGTCAGTGCATCAGGTCAGCAAACAGGTGCCCCTGTACCTCTCAGAAAAGAGTCACCTGCTATTATCACCCATTGCCTTCCCTTAACTGCTCTGGTTGTTACACTGATAACAGATCAGACTGTCTTACTTAGCTCCAGCGTCTCTCCTGATGTGATGGGTCTTTCCTCTTCCGGCTACAGAGGGGTGAAGGACTTCTGCAAGGACACCTCAGGCTTTGACTGAAGTCTCTTCCTCCTGCAGGTCCTTGCCATTGCAAGCTTCCATTCTTCTGCATCTGTTGGCCCCCCTCCCTTTTGTGTGTTCCAGTGGGGGATTTTTTTGATGTTTGGCTGTGTGCTGCAGGTCCACTGCAGACCGCACCTGGAACCAGGTACTTAACTGCTTCTCAGCCTCCTTGATGTTACACAGCCTTCTCACACAGCTCAGACACCTGCTGTGGGATGTTATGTGAGCACAGCTTTTGCATGCAGGTCTGCTGCCTATCCCGGCCCCAGAAGAAAGGTCTAAGCCATTCCTGCCATCTAAGGTCTGCACTGCAGTCTCTCCCTTCAGCAGCTCTGTCTCAGTAGAGGCAGCAGATACAAGAGATAAATTCAAGCAGCAGTCATATTTGAATTAATCCTGACAGATTTTTTCTGTGGATAAGTTAGTCCATGCCTGCAGTGTTTGAGAGAGAGCTCTGTCTTCGTACTACTGCATGATGGATGGTTTTAACAAGGCTGTTTCAGACAGAAGATTGGGATGTTTATAAAGTCCAACTGTACCCTGGGGAGAGTGTCACTGAATCTCGCGAGAAACAAAACAAGTTATTCAACTGAGAGCAATTCAGAGCATGATAGTTTCTGCCTCCTGGACTAGTCTGGCTGTGTTTCCCCCCTGCCCTTGTCTAAAGATGGAGCTTCCTTAGGCTAATACTAGCATTTGCTAATCACCCTTTCCTAAGTGTTCATTGATTACTGCTTTGAATATCATCTACTCATAAGTGGTTACTTGCTGTGTCTGCCTAGCCACTTGCTATTCTTCTGTCCCTGCAAGGGATGGGTTTGAATCCAAAGGGGATTTTAAGCTGATTTTTAGCTGTTACCAATACAAGAAGGGTATCTAAGCACACAAAAGGTATGTTTTGTGTATAAGAATACTCTGATGTGAACAGTCTATGAACTTGCTTGTCAAGGAAACTGGTTTTGCATGAATCTTAAGTGACTAAAGGGATCACAGATATCATTTCAGTGATTGGTTTTGTATCATTCTTGCAGCTGTATTTCTACTTATAGGTCCCTGGATAACAGTGAACAATTCATCACCTTCCTCGGAACAGATGCTCCTCAAATAATACTTGTAGATCATTATTAAAGGCAGAGTAATTGTAATTTAACCAAGCAATACATATAACATTATTTTAATCTTTACTCATAAATCATTTGTCCTAGTCACATAATCAATTAGGTAGAACTCCACTGAAGATCTACTAATTTGAGAAAAAACTTGCTGGTACAGAGACATTCAATGCTTCAAAGTGTCCTCTACACATCTTCTTAGCAGAGGCAGATTGAAAACAAGGGCTTTCCCCTGAGCAAGAATGCTTCTCTGTGCTAATTTCTAGAGAATTTGGTTGAATAACTCACAGCTACATTAGAGCAAAAGAAAGTGAGGGGAACTGAAACAAGACTGGTAAACTAGGAACTGTGGTCTTCCAATGCTAGCCATTAACACAGACAATATATTCCAACAGTATCTCACTAGCCAGAAGCACTGTGAATTTCAATTCCTGATCCCAAATGAGTTAAATGAACTAAGACTGTACCTATATGTTCCTCTACTGATTAGGAAGAATATCTAGATAATATATATAAAATCAAGAAGCAACCCTCTTACATGTTTTTTAATATATAATCTTATCTTTTTATTGGAAAACACTTTGTCAAGACATATTGAACAAAACTAAATTACTATTTAAACTATTCAGCCATCTTCTCTAGATTTTGACAGGCTATGAGTTATTCACGGATTTATTAATGCAACATGTCATAGTGAGGGTAAGTTGCTTTTAACAGCAGTGTTGAGCTACTTGGGAGAGAAAACTTTAGTCTATAATTAGGGAAATCAAATTCTTTGCTGTCACAGCAGCCCGGGAACACCTCAAATCTTCAGTTTAAACACATGCATGCCACTTATGTCATAGGAAATTTATCTTTCAGTTTGATCCCTCTGGATGTTTGCCAGCATGGAACTTAAGGGATTAAAAAGCAGATCTTTTACTGGTACATAATCCTGGCACCTGGTGTTTTTAAAACCATTGCCTTTCAAACCAGCACAAACAGATGTTCCTGTCTGTTTGACAGTGCTGTTGTAGCAGGTTAAACTCTATCTGTCTTTCTAGGAAAAAAAAACGAAAAAACCCAAACAACAACAACAACAAGAAAACAAACAAAAAACCCCCAAAAAATAATTATAATATTTTTGATCATTATTTTTCCATGAATCATTAAAATGTTTGTCAGTTTATGTAATACAGAGCAATACAGGATGTCTTCTCCTCAGTCACCTATGTTTTATAATGTAGATAAATGTGCTGTGCATCACTTACATTAATTATCCTGGCTGCTTGTAAGGAGAACAGACTTCAAAGGATATTACATTCCCTCTCTCATTCTCTCTCTCTTTTTTTTTTTTTCCCCTTGGTTGGTTGGGTTTGTTGGGTTTTGGTGTTTGTACTGTTTTTTCTTGTTTGGTTGTTTGATTTTTTTGTTTCATTTTGTTGGATTTTATTTTTTTTAAATGGGGTGGGGATGGACTTTCTACAACTTGTTGGTTTAGTCAGGGTTGTCAGTTGGGGATCCTCCAAACTATAGGCTCAAACAATCAAGATGGCAAAATCCGTAAATTTCCACCTCTGTCTAATCAAAAGCAGCTGTCCTAACATAAGTATTAGCTATAAACATGGTGACCCATGAATGCAAAACCTCTGCATTGTCTTATAACTGCCTTAATTATTATAGTTATCAACAGCAACCTGTCCTCCTCCTACCTTTATTTTGCTAGGAAAAGGAGTTACAGTCATAAATTCCTGTTCTATAGATGTTCCATTCCCATGATCATACCAGTAATTCTTTCCTGCACATGGCTCTATGATCTCAGAGAATTATATAACAGGCTTTGAGGGCAGTCATGTCTTTAACACTTTCCTGTCTCTTCAAAAAAAACCAAACAATAAACCACAAATCAAACAGGCCCCAACCTGTTCTGCTATCTTCTAGATACACAACTGCTTTTTTTTGTAAGTTCATTCGCTTAGGGATGCAGACTCATCCTGGTATCATCTTCTGAGATCCACTGCCCTTACTATCACTAAGCTTCTTTAATTTTTGTATTATTCTAAATTAAATATTAAATCCAAATTCATTGGGTCTGGTAAAATTAATTTTAGAACACCTAAAGAAATGACTGAAGCAATATCGTAGCTGTTAATGATTCTCTCTGAGAACTGTCAAAGGGAAAAAACAGTAATGTACTCAGAATGTGGAAGGAAAAGATGAATATAGTGCTGATTTTAAAATACAGAACATAAGTGAGAATGAATTATACTCTAATCACTTTTACTTAAGTTCCCAACAAATTATGCAATAAATAGTTAATCTAGACACCAGAAAACAGCTAGAAAAAGATGAAAAATAGTCACCCTGTATTTGTCAAGAACACCCTGTTAAATCAGTCTAATTGTCTTCTACAAGCAAGCATATACAGATAACAAATATTCAAGTCTAGACATGAGCTATCTGTTGTTTAAGAATTTTGACTCCAGGTCAAATTTGACTCAAATGATACTTTCACAGTCAAGTTATGCACATGATCTAGATTAAAATATCATAGACTGCTTGTTTTAACCATATTTTGAAAATAGTTACCAATAATTAAACAGAAGAGTGTCTAGCATGAAGTGTCACCTGCTTCTGGGTTTCTGTTTTCCTTCATGACATAAATTATGGAATAGAGTTTTATGCTTATAAAATTTGCAAAGAATGTGAAAGTGGGAATGATTGATAGCGTACCTAAGGACAGGATAGGAATTCAAAGTAGCTTTGACAAACTCGACACATGGAGTAAAAACAAAGAAAAAAAAAAAAAATTCAAATGGGGATAAGGGCCAAGTTCTACACTTGTGCAGGAATAATCCACTTAAATACAGAACAGAGAACAACTGATTAGGAAACACTTATTCAGAGAAGGGGCTGAGGTTACAGTAGATGACAGCTGGGTATGAGTCCACAGTGCCTCACTTGTGCAAAAAGCAGCATCCCCCAAGGGCATGCAGAAAGGCCAATAGTCCACATGATGTGAAGCAATCCTTTCATGCTGAGGCAGATGCAATGCTGGCTGGGGCCAGTTTTGAGCAAAACATTACAAATTAAGAAAAGTTCAAGCAAGAATGACAAAAATGATGAGAGGACAGGAAAACTCTACTAAATCAGGATAACTGAAAAAAATTATTTGATCTAAAGAGGAGAAGATTGAGGAGGTACCTGATAAGAAAGGATTACTGCAAAACAGAGAAGAGAATAATCTGTCTTTCATGCTAACAACACATAGTAGAACAGATACAGGGTTGAAATTGTATCAAGAAAAATTCAAGGATGATTTAAAAGACATTTTTCCATTATTAAAGAAAGTAGTCAAGTAAATTGCAAGGAGAAAAGGAAGTTAAAAATGAGCTAAAAAAGTATATGTCAAGGCCCATATTTCTTAGAGAAGGCAGTGGAATACATCTCTTCTCTCCCACCACCACAAATACCTTCTAGTCCTACTTTTCTGTTGCACTTTCCACTCATTCTATTACATTTCCTCCCTTTTTCATTACTGCAATCTTCCAACAAATCTATCCACAATTATTTTGTATTCAACTTTCTGTGATCAACAAAAATTATATTCAGTTTTCAGTACCAATTTTTGTTAACAACGAGATTATTTAGAAAGTTTAACCAAGATCAGTTGCAAGACCAAACACCCTCTGTTATCCAGAGACATTAACTGTGAGTAGAACTGAGTAACAGGTTGATGATATACAAATTATTTCTGAAAAGATATATTGATTTTCCATATATTACATAGGCCAGTGCCTGCCAGCAAGGGCTGTTTGGGTGAGAATCAACACCCAATAATGATACAGCAACTGAGGCAGTGTGAGCTAAACATCTCAGCTCCCATTACAACTAGCTGAGATCTATGGCACAAGTCAGTCACCCACGGAGGGGCAGCCACAGTCATCTAAGACAACTTAAGTTAGCAGAGCCCTTGCACAGTGCTTGCAGATATGCCAACAGAGCTACAGGAGACCTACACCCCCAGCTGGCAGCCAAGGCTGCTTGGTGCATTAGGGCACCCTAAAAAATACAAGGTGCTTCTGTGTAAACTGAGACGCAGCTGGTATAATCTGTGGTGCATGAAGGGGATGGGAAAGGGCAAAGCAACTTCTGAGAATCATTTACTGTTGAAAACACTGACTGTGAAATAAATTGTATTCTGGAGACAGCTGTCCACTGCTCCGAGCGGAGGCATACAGAACTAGGTTAGACTGAAACAAATAAATTTCAGGTACTTGAAGATAAGAAAAAGGAAGTAAGGTGAAAAGTGTTGATTTGGTAGAGCTGGCCAGGGTTTTGCAAATAAAGATGACAAGCTTAAACTTTATGTGAAAAAGCAAGTCAATGGAAGGTTTTAAATCCCTGCTCTTTGGCCTCAAGGTCTTTGAAAAAAACAAATGTTATGACACCCGAATTCATTATGTTAAGAATCACCTCAGTCAGAATGAAATAACTATGAATAGAAGGAACCCAGACACTTGTGTTCCTGGATATTATAGAGGAAGAAAACATCTAAAAAGAGGGCTGAAACAAGAAATGAAAAATGTTTCTTGGTTGTCATGTTTTCTTCCTCCCCATCCTTTCTTTTGTCTGGATATGGCTTAGACTGTTTTTTCATGTGCTACAGAAATGTTCTATGATATTAGCTAAATCCCATTAAATCATCCCTTAGGATGGTTTATCAATAATAACATCAGCTTCTGCAAAGTTAATAAAATGCCTATTTGTTGTCATTTCAGCTTTGCAGTTAACTATTCTACTTTTGAGCACTGGTGAGATATTTACTGTTGCATCTTTAGGATTGGAAATTTTTTTATGACAGATGATGATTTATTCTTTTAGCATCTCAATGTTATTCATTTAACTGGAATATTACTATGCATGTGAATTAACATATCAATGCCTTACACTGCTGCATGGATGAACTAATACTTTCTAGGAAACCTCATTCTTGATGTAAATAGAGTAAATTATTAATATCAGTTCCAAGTTTGCTAATCATTTACGGAATATATTCTGTGTTACGATTTATAGAGTGTAACTCTAACAAGTTTTCAGTATCTTATAACCATTTATAAGCAAACAATACTGAATATCATTCATATTGTACAACAGAGATGTCAAGCTGAAAAAATGCCTACTTTACACAACAATTTTAAAATCAGATCTCCCATTGGTGCAAGAGTTTTTGATTTTGGAATAATTACAGCATCAGTATTGCTTCTTCTGCAGATCACTCCTTTCAGTATTGGTTGTCTGTTGTATTGGTACAATCACACATCAGTGCAGAAAGGCAATGATGCCATCGGTTACTTATGCCTATAAACACATTGTAATGGCTTTACAAAGGGCTAAGTATTTGTCTTTAGGGAAAGCTGTAGAGTATGTAGTCCAGCATGCAGAATGCAGGCATGAGTGACATTTAGGTGTCTTACATCAATAAAAGGTGACCCAAAAGCCTACCTGTTGGTGGTTGCATCATTTATCACACACAATATTAACCTCCCTTCCGAAGGCTCTCTTGAGATGGTACAATTGTGCATGTGCAGCATTACTCCTTACTCCTCAAAATGGGGTGGGCACAATCAATTTGCATATTGGAGGTGATCCCTGGCCCTTGCTAACTCCAAGACCATTCCTGGCCTCCAGCTGGAAGCTTCCAAGTAGGCACAGACCTAAACTATAATGGTCCATGCTAAACTGCACAGGTTGACAGCCTTGGGATAGTGCTTGAACCAAGGCCTTGCTACTGGCAGTGACACACCTTGCCTATTGCAGTGTCTAGCCTATCTCCCAAGGCACCAGTCAGGACCAGACCTGGCCTCTGATTTCTGATCTCTGGACTGAATCTAGTTTAAACTGGGCATTTACTGAAACACAGAAAATAGACAGAAATGCCTTATGTACAGCCATATGTGGTCACATCCACTCCAGAACATTAGAGTCCAGATACTACTGTACTACCATCATTTCCTTTTACTTATCTGAAGAAAGCCCCCAGAAAATGGAGGCTCCTCTGAAACTCTTGAATGTTCACCACTGACTGCAAGGGAAGTTTAGGGTTGCATTATTGATCCTCTATATCATCCTGCTCCGCAGTGCCTGGGTTGGAGACACTTAAGAAAACACTTCAGCTCTTGCCTTAAAAAAATTACAGAAGAATAGTTATTTAACAGTTCTGAAGCAGCAGGGGAGAATTTGCTTTCAGGATTACTCTCCAGAGTCATGAAGCCACGGCAGTGTTGTTTACTGCAGCTAAAATTGTAGTGAAACATTACCAAGCTATTACTTGCAGGCCAAATCATGTAGTCCTTCTGCACTTTTATAAGCACAGGCTTAACTGTTTGGCAGATAAAGCTAACCTTAAAAAAGTGATTAAACATTTCATAAGCAGGGTTACTTTTTCAAATACAGATCACATTTGACAGCACTGATATCACATATCCAGACTTATGATGCATACACACACCTACATAAAAACTTTTAACTTTTAGATGCTTAGGTGAAGGGAGATTAATGTTCCCCATCTGCATAAAATGAAGCACCTCAGCAAAGCTACCCATCAAGATGCTGTTGACAACCAGTGATGGAGATGTAGGTTATACCTGGACTGAACTACTGAACATTGGATGGTTCTACTATCCTGATAGGCCACATCAAGGACTTCAGGTGAGCTGCAGCTCCTGGATCCTTCTTCATGCATCTGGCACACAGAGCAAGGCCTGCACATGTTTCTCACCTCATATGGTGCTAGGGGATGGCCAGAGCAAGCACTATGCCTGAGAAGCTGGAAGCACTTCTAGTATGCAACCGCAGGAACTCACTGGAAGCGGCTCATCCTTTTAAACAGAAAATATCTGAGAAACTGAAACAATTACCCCCTGGAAGTCCTTCTCTGTTTGCAATAACTACAGAAGGAGACTACAAAATGTCAGACCGCACAACTTTTAAACAAAGTCAGGTTAAAAATATCCAATTTTAAAAGAACAAAATAAATAGTAAGTTTAATCACCACACTAAGGCTTTGTTCTCCCTATTGTCTCTGTACAAGTACCATCTGACATCACTAGCAGATTTTTTTTTGAACTCAAAGGAACACGAAGAACAGAGATGCAACGTGTTCTTTTGAATAAGTGCAAAACACCTACATTAATGTAAAGAGCCCCCTAAAATACTCTGAGTTTGTTCAAGTGATTTCAGTAGAGTTATACCCAATTTACTTCAGCACTTGAAGAGGAAAGGCCATTTCTAAGCACTTCATAGGACAGGTTTGGTACTGCAATCCTCACCCTTTCCAATCCAGTCTTATTTTACATACTGCTGAATATCACATTTCATCACCCAACTACTAATAACATACAAAGAATTACCTGCTATCGCTTTGTTTTCAAAATAGAAAAGAAATTATTTTAAATTTAGCCTTTTTTTTTTAATGTATCTCCCCTTTAGTCAAAGCTCATGTACAAATGATATTAAAGCTCACTACTCTATCCTTCCAGACTGCATTACCCATGGGTATGTACAAAGGAAAAGTACTTCAGTATGAAAAATGAATGTAATATACAGGAGGAATCATCTCTGAATCTCAATTAACTTGGCTTCTGAAGGATTACAGATCAAAAAATCAAATTTTATTTTATTTACTTATTTATTGCCTACAGTTAGCATGTGCTGTTCCAAAGTGCCTTGGAATTGCTATCAATAAGAAATGAAAAATCTATTAGTATGAGGTTCTATTAGGCAACAGTGTGCAAGTTAGGGCAGACTGTTTTGCCGAAAAGATAGTCACATTGGCAAATTCATCTTTTAGCTTTCTGAATTATCAGTCAGCTCACAAAAATATTTAGGAAAAACTGATAACCTGATTATATCCATTCATATTCTCCTCATCTCTGACACTGCTATAAGCCTAGTTCCTACTTCTTCAGACAGACCGTGAATCAGAGTGGCTCATAATCACACTTGCAGAAATCACACAATTACTCAGGTGTATATTTATTCAAGGCATGAACCCCTCATTAAAAATGCATAAGGCTCTAAAAATACAACAGACAACATCACTAACAATTTTATGCACGATGTCAATTTGATATGGCACGAAACAGCCTTGTAGAGAAGATTCACTGATGATTGGTTTTAGACACCTTTTTAGCACCAGGTTTGCAAAAGGCCTGGATGCAGTACCAGCACACATGACACAGTGCCAGCAGCTTTTCATATTCATTCTTTGCTTGATGAAATTTAAAGATGACAGCAATAACTCTAAAATGCAAAGTGATAACAGCCACATGGAAACAATCTAAATGGTACATATAAAGAGATCTGAACTCATTTGAATACTCTACCAAGAATAGAAAGACTGCTGTGAGTGAGACCACATGATCAACAGTGCATGTTCTGTTGTTGCCCTGTCGATCCATCCTCATCCATACTGTTAAGTCTTTCAGTTTTTCAGTTGTCTCTGAATCCTGTATCCCTTCTTACAAAATTGAAGGTAGGTATTTTTCGGGATCAATTTATCATGAAGTAGAGCATGAAGCATCATATCTTTCCTAGGTATTTACAGCTAGGTGACTAATAACTTTTTGCTTTTCAATGACCATTTCAAACTTAGCCAAGGTAGGAACATCAGAAAGCTATGATCATTTGAACGCTGGATACAAAACTTCAAAAATGTTACATAAAACATAAAAAAAGTTCCCAAACTTGTCTGACTTGAAAATACCCCACTGAATATTTTCTCTTTGTCTATCTTATGGCTAGTGAAGCAGGATGTTCTGGCATACAGCTGGAAGGATAATGGCCAACATTTGTACCTTTGAGGTCTGGACCCTTAAAAACAGGTGTTCTAAAAAAGATATATGCAGTTTATAATCCCAGAGATTATCAGAGTGTTTTTAAAGCAACAAATGTTGAGAAAATATGTAACAGCTTCTGGTTTTTTTCTGTGGAAGAAAAAGAAGTAGACCAGTTTCTGAGTTCAAGAATAGGATCAGAAGGGGACTTTTGACAGCAAAAAGTGAAAGAATGCTAGCTAGATCCCACAGTAAAAAAAAAAAAAAAAAAAAAAAAGGATTAAAAAAACCAAACAAACAACAACAAAAAAAAAAGGATTAAAAAGAAAATGGAGACATAAGCAGCCGGGGTAAGAAATACCTGAGGAAAAAAGATGGAACATCTAAGTTTGTTGCAGGCATATTTTGATTTATAGATTTTTGAGGCCAGATGTATGGTAAAGGATGAACAAAGAGGACAGTGAGGAACCAAGTAGTTGTCTAGAAATCATACAGCTATCCCTAGAAGTCCAGGGGCTTGACCGGAGCTCTTCTTTTTAGGTTGGACAGATGGATAACCTTATGAAAGGAAAAAGTGAAGCAAGAAGTATACTTAATATAAACCGTAACAATCCGATTTATAAATACATTGAAAATTTACTTTCAGCCTTGAGTGACAGAAAAAATCTAGTGAAGAATGATGCTTAGTCATTATCTTGCTTTGCTTATGAATGTGTGTAGGAATTACATACTCTACCTCAGAGTCACATGAAATATCTTCACTGGATTTTCTCAGCCATGAAATTAAATACATACTGAAAAGAAATAAAATTTTTATTTTCTGTACTTGAGGTTTTTTTCATCTTTATGCAGTAGGCGGCACCATGTAAGTACTCATCACTGTATCCCTGTAAAGACAGAAAACTAGGCTTTAAAGTGTCTCATTTCAGCCATTGTCCTTGTCACTATACTGAAGTTTCTACAAAGACACCAGCAGCACAGGATGATTTTTCATTTAAGTTGAGTAGTATAAAACATTTAAGGAATTACTTGACCCATTAAAGTACTGTCCATGCAGAGTAACAGTTGCCTGTAATATTTTCTCTAAAGATGTATCTTTGCAAATGTTTCCAAACATTCAAAGTATAATTCTTTTTTCATTATTAAAATTGCAGTAGAACATGCAGTGCCATGTTTTTTTTCCAAAGCCCAAGGAAGGCATGGTTCTGCCTATGAGAAACCTAAAATATTCATCAAGGCAAGGCTCCCTGACACTGAATCACATTGCACTGCTGTTATTATTAGTGTTATTATGAATGACTAAACAGATTCATTAGTGCATAAAGTGATGAACATTCATGATGCTCATGCAGAAGGTGTAGGAAAAACAGTAGCCTGCTGGTTGGTGTGCTACTCTTGGAGGTCAGAGGCCAACATCCATCTCTGCTCTGCCACATATTCAGAGCAGGAAAATCACTTAACCTGTCTGTATCTGGTGCCCATTTGAAAAGGTCCAGGCACTCTTTTAGACCCTGAGGCCAGTGGCTCTAACAAGCTCATCTGAACATTGCTTAGGGTCAGCCTTCTCTATTTATCTACGAGCAAAGTAGTTGAAATGCTACAAAACTGGGCTATTGAAAGAGAAAATAAGCAGTACAACTGATCAGGGTCCCAGCACTTAAAATAATTTTCTAGCTTGCTTATTTAATATTTCCAGCACATGCCTCTCTGCTTCAGTCCCTATATGTACAACAGGTAAATATTCCTACAGTGGTGGCATTAAATACTGGAGGGATAATGAAGACATCAGCTATTAGACATAATGGTGTATGGGTCCATTTGAACAACTCAGACCAGTAGTCCTTGAATTACTTTGACCCTGGTGTAACAACACCAGACACACTACCATTGTGCTTTGCTCTCCCTACCAGCTGAAGATGTAGCCTCCTACAGCTACAATAAAATTGGGAGATCTTACAGGCAGCACACTGGTTATAAGCAGGGGCTACAAAAAGTTGCCTTAGGTAGGAGTCACACCTTTTTCAGCATGGACACTGAGAATCACTTATGTTCTGCAAGCAAAACAGCAAGAGCAGATGTGTGACTGCATATTACTCCTTAATGCTAGGTTACTACTGAAAAAAATAATCTTTTTTTTTTTTTTTTTTTTTCAAACCTCCTTCCAAAGGACTTATGCCTGCCATATTTGCTGGAAGGAAAGGCATCAAGTCTACCAGCCTTTGAAAACCAAGTGGCCTACTGAGAGGATAGGAAAAATGGAGAAGAACCATTTTCCATACCTCTCATCAATTTCCAGCCACTGCTGCAGAAGCTGTCTGTTTTCTGTATCAGGAATCTCTCATCCATAAATTTTTCCAAAGTTAAACTCAGTGAACATGAAATGGAGGAAGAGATGCACAGGGAAGATTATAGATTCATGAGTTTACACTGGAAAGTTTGAACCCCATTGCATTTATGGCCTGGTTTGGGGGCCCCAAGATAAAGCTCTTCCAAGGAAAGCTCTGGCTTCCTCAGGAGAAAAGGAGCTCCCTTCACTGAGAGCTCTCATCTCAGTGTTTCTGGAGAAGTCACTCAGTTCCTTCTCAAGATTGGCTGTACTACACATGAGGTCATCATACCTCCCCTCTCCATCTAAAATAACATAGGAATAACAGCACTACCATAACTCACAAATGTAGCAGAAAAAAAACAGACACTATGAAGCGTCCAGATTCTATGTGATCATATAGAGAAAGAAAGGAGAAGAATAAATTTTGGCCTTCTGATGTCAAAAATTGGAGGGGAGCAGAACATTTCCATTTAGGAAATTCTTTGTCAACATTCTTAGGAAAACAACAAGTCTTTCCAATGCTACAGCTAGACAAGCTCAAACCTGATGGAAATGTCAACCTGTGCAAAAATCAACTATGTCTTTTCCCTATTACAATTTGACAGTGAAGCAAATCATGTGAGCAATGACCTCACTGAAAACCACTCACTTTTGGCAGTTGAAAATACAGCCTTTGAGCTTTCAGTTCTAAATAGTTTGTTACCACTCTGCCATGTTTTTTGTATTTTGCAGGGCGGGGGGCACATATTTCCAAAGAATATATGGCTGCAGATAACTGAGGGACTGAATGTGATAGTCAGCTGAGTTCAGTTGAACTTGTAAAGAAACAACCCCTTTTTGGGAGTCACAGCATGACTGACTGGTGGTATAGCTTAAATATAGCTTCTCAGCATGCCTTTCTGCCTGTGTATACTAACGTAGTAAACCCAATTTTTTCATGCCTGAAGCCTGCAGCTTACCCAACAGCTATTTTAAAATTCTCTGCATGGGGTGGAGTAGGGTCATTGAAGTTATGAGTTAATCACTAAGGGGGAATAAGAAGTAGGAGAAGATTTTAGTCAGAGAGTTTTAGGCTGAACAATAAATGTTTGGAAAACGTGATTATAAATACTTTACAATGGCCATCTTACACAGTTTTTATTGCATATGTTGTGCCACTATGATGAGATATAACTTAAGTGAAATCAGATCAACCCCAAAATTTAGAACGTTGTAATGAATCCTTTGATTCTCATGGGAAACTATCCAATGTCTTCAGCAGATTTGATGTCTGACTGTCATTCAATACAAGATGACCTTGGCTACCAGAAAACAGGGGACCTTGTCTACTTAATAGAGCTGACAAAAGGCACATAAGAACGTTGGAATATATGTAACACATATTAAACTATGACTACATCACACATGGAACGCTTGTGTTCTGTAATCTTTCATTATGACTGAGGGGTTTTCTTTCTTCTGTGGGGTTAGAAAATCTGGCATACAAAACCTCTGTCTCTGTAAACTGTATAAGCTTTTCTGATGCACTGAGACTACAATCCAGAAAAAAACCCAAGCCAAATAAACAAAACCAAACCAAAACTAACAACAAATAACAATGGAGAAAACAGGCAATTAACACAATGGAAAAATAAAATCTA
The DNA here is from genome assembly GCA_025331215.1 of Actenoides lindsayi. Taxonomy (NCBI): domain Eukaryota; kingdom Metazoa; phylum Chordata; class Aves; order Coraciiformes; family Alcedinidae; genus Actenoides; species Actenoides lindsayi. Next base: position 14,874 of record WTSP01027900.1, on the reverse strand, counting down.
GACCTACAATGAAAATGGAGAGCATACTTGGCAGTATGAGAGACAACACCTAGAAAGATGGTGTAGAATGTGGACTAGCAGAAGACACTTGACTGTACCACCAATGGTAGCCTTGCAAAGGCACGTATCACTTGTCAGTTCATCATAATAGGCACAAGATAAGCAATTGGATAAATGTTGCCTATACATGTAAGAAAATTTTTCAGTAAGAGAGGAAACAATCCACTTTGTGAAAGGAAGATTTAAACCATTTCTCTTCCCATTACTCTTCTCCCCATTATTTTTCCTGTCAGACTATTACCTGAATAAATATGCTTGAGTATCCTATGGACTACACTTATGAAGGGAAAATAACTCTTTCAGATGTCATCCCAAATACAGCGAAAAAGGGTACAGCAGGCAGTATGTGACCTGGTTTCTGAGTGTAGAATGGAGATAATAACTCAGAGACACCACAGTCTTTACAACCCATATTGTTACACTTCAAGAATTATTTCTGATCATTCAACTTTTGGTACAGTTTCTCTGAGCCCAGTGAGATACCAAGGAGTCCCAGTATGATCTCTTATAATCTGAAAGGCTAAGCTCAAGCTTCAGAGGTGCTGATGGTATTATCTGACAGAGCTGCAGAAGCATCATTTCAGAGAAGAGTGCATAATGTAACCAACTGTTTTTCTGTGCTCTATTTTCTAGATGGAAAGATTTTTCAAGCTTCAGACAAAAAAGGAAGGGAAAGAAAGGGCTTATTACATGCAGGAGAAAATCCCTTTTCTATCAGATGTTCTTTATATTGCCCAAACATTGAAGTAAGAAAATACAAATTATTTTAGATACAGTATAACCAATGTATTGTTTCCCTTCCCTAAGATATATTGTCAATGCTGGGGAAACTTGAAGCAGGTACAAAAATCAAGTTAATTTTAACAATGCTGTATTTAAAGTCAAGCTGCAATAGCCACTGGTAACATAGCAGTATATCACCACACACAAGCTGGTTTTAAGGGCTATAAATCACCTGATTTCAGTGACTCTGGTGAGAGAGTTATATTCTTATAGGCCCAAACTCTCTTCTTTGTAAACAGTATTTTCTAAATGCTAGATTCAACTCCATGAAGGCTGATGCAATTAAATAGCTGAACCAGTATTTGCAGGACAAAAGCTTAAAATGCAGCCTACGTGAAGTTTAACATAATGTTGTTAATAGAGATCTAAGTTGCACACAAAATGACATTGTGGTCAGCATCATTAAGATGTCTGTTTCAAACACCCTAGACTTCACAGTGGTTAAGGCCCTCTTGTAGACTGAAAAGGGACATTTTCCATGAAGAACAGATGTTTAACAATAACATTTTTTTAAAAACTCCATTCCTATACAAACCTCACTTTGTAGCATGCTTAGCTATGCTCAGGCAAACACGGAGCTTTTTTTCCCATCTTCCTCTTTAAGAGTGGCATAGTTACAGGTTTAATTTCAACTCGAGACCAACACAAATTGCTTTATCATTACTATTTTATTTTTACAATCATTCCAACCTAAAGTTTCCTCTCAGCAGTGAGAGGAAATTTCAGTGGCTTTTTATTAGCCTTTTGAAAACATCGGGTCAGAAAATTCAAACTATAAAGCAGTCATTACTTAGTTATTGATGCTAACCCTTTGATAGGTCTGGTGAAGTCAGGTGCATTATGTGTGGGCTTTTGAACATTTTTTCCTTTTCAATTCAGCAAGCAATAACATCAGAGACATTAAGCTAAACCTTTCAGTTTCTAATCAGTACTGCGGACACATTTATTTCAGCAACTGAGCCTCTCTGCAGCTATTGAGAATTTCAATTTGAAACGTTAATGATTATAAAAATGTCACTGAGATGACATAGTGCTCCTTTCTGCTGCTCACAGTTTTTCAGGAAAACAAAGTCACTGGAAGTAGCACTTGTTCATACCAGTGAAGTACAACATTACTGTAACCATTTTACATGCATAAATTAACTTTTTTATAAAATAAGCTATCCTAAAGTACTACTAGTCATAGTCAACATAGATCTGTCTGTTCTGGTCAGTACCCTATTTCCTCATTCTTCAGAAAATGGGAGATGGCCTTTCTGGAGTTGGAGGATATCGTGTTATCCATTTCCTTCCCTTCATGTTACCCTCCTCACTTCCCTGATGCAAGTGAGAATCTCAGAGCTCAAGATGAGACTTTTCTTATGGTGTTAATTTTACCTCCTCTAGGAGAAATCTTTGCTGTCCGCCAGACAGATGCCACAGAGAAGGCACAGTGGAAAGAAGTTATTTTCTGACTGAATATGTTGAAATTCAACATTCATTCTTAAATGATCAAGCTTGACTCTGCTTTCTGTTCCTTCTCTCTTGTGACAGAGCATCATGAAATAACAGTGAAGTTGCTTTAAATTGCTTTTTGAACTCCATGGAGCTGTTAAGGATCACACTTTAAACCCCCTCCTCTCAGACAAAAAATAAAATAAACTACTAAAAAACCTCCCCTTGGAACAAGTCAGGATTTTCATACAAGTCTCTGATTCCCAGAGCTCAGACTCCAAAGAGAATATTAATCGTGTGATGATTAAAAAAAAACCCCCAATATATAATAATATATAAAAATCATAAGACTCAAAAAAGTTGGAAATTTTAAAATTGCTGTCCATTACAGGAATGTACGAGGGATCTTAAAAGCTTTTCTTCTTTTAGCAGAGAATAAAACTTCTCTTTTACTTATAAGAAAATCGTGATGCAGGGTGAGACGAAAGACAGCCACTGATGCTTGTGATATTTAAATGAGGCAGTGCAATTATTCAGTGTCACTTCTCCTAAAGGCACAATCACTACTGGAAAGGAAATCAAAATAATCATTGGTCAATATTTCTAAAACCTTCAACTGACTTTAATGTGTTGCTATATTCAAACATTGGTCAAATCTGTTTCACTTACTAGTGCTTTTCTTATATTAACTTCAAACTATTTCAGCACCAGTGGTATTTTTGACCAACTTATCTAAAAACATATATACAATACAAATGTTTCTTCAAAGTTAATGAAGAGTTATGGAAATGTAGATCCTCAAAACCTTTATAAAAATCCAGCATTTTCATCTGTAATCTGAGCTGCTAAAAATATTTTTAAAGAAGTTTTATTAATCACCTCTGCAGTGAGAATCAGCAGTAAAACTATTCTTTACAGTATAATACAAATTGAGGTAACATCTGCAAAGACTTGTCAAGGTGATTTATACCCATCCTGAGCACTGATAAGCAAAAACAATATCCCTCCATCACACTGTTTTATAAAAAATTGCCACACACCAATATATGATCTAAAAGAACATTCAGCAAAACCTGAAAAAAAATGTGGGCCATCTGCCATATCACAGCTCATTTTGATATTCCAAGATTGGTTAAACTCTTAAACTAGACCTCATGCTTCAGAGTTTAGAAACTTTTAAACTTTGACAGCTTCAACTGATATACTTCTAAATAACCAAGTACAATTCATATCATTCATTTTATAATATATGATGAACAAGTGGAATTGAAATTCATTATTTCTGGAAGTGCAAGTCAGATACAATTCTACTGAAATCATGGGCACTAGCATTTCATTCCTTTCTACCCTACACTGAATACACCGTACAGCAGAAACTACATTCATTTTGCCTCTACGTAGATGGGTGGTGAGATTATTTAGTCACCAAATTTGGACTTTCCCATCATTTCTGGAAAAGACTTCAGACTTCTCAACAGAATACTCTTTTTTTATTTCTCAGCCTTTCTTGCAGTAATTGCAAAGGAATATGGGTACCTACATCTAAGAATCATATTGATTCTGCCTGGTGACATTTGTCATTGGCAAAAGTCTGCTGTGGATCTAACTGCAAGACCTCCATTTCTAAGCAGAGGCAGGGCCGGTTTGCCAATCCTCTGTGGCAGCACACAAGACACACAGACTATCTTTCTGGATTCATGCTTGGATCTGTCACTTTTCTGACTTAAAGTCAGACCTTATATTTTCCCCCAAGATGACTACTGTTGGACTTCAATCTTTATTGACTCCAGTTTCCAAAATAGTATTTACTTTTTCATCTTTGTAGTGAAATTAAAAGTCAGTACCAACACAAGAGATAGTTTGCCAATAAATGCAAACTACTTTGGCCTTTCCTGGTCCTCTAAGACAACTGATTCCTAGAATAAATGACAGTAGCATTTTCAAAGCTACTATAATTATTCTGATCCTACTGAAGCAGAGATTGTATGGCATGAAGGAGCCTAGAACTGGTGAATCTGAACAGACAAGTATAACTAAGCGAGCAGAATTCACTGTTAAAACCATGATAAAAAGCCTAAAATAACAGGACTGATTTATATTGAAATACAAGCTTACAGTACCAAATCAGTTTAATTTACTCTGCCATATAGTAGTCAAAAAGCCATGTAAAAGGTGGGTAGACAGATTTGACTTGTAGATCAATATTTGGTTAATCTCCAGCCACAAACCAACTCATTTCTGCAGCACAGGGCAGAAGTAAAGGGGAATTTAATGTCAAATCAGTTAACCACAATCTGAAATTGAAAAAGCATGCAATATTGATAATGATGGTTAGCACAAGTTCATCCTATTAAGTGATATCATCCAGTGCATTCATTGCAATATATTAACCACACAGTGCAGCCAGCTTGATCTCCTAGGCTAACACCATAGCAATCAATTGCAGCAGTTTCTCCACTGTTCTCATTAGAGCTAAAATTTCTTAGCCAAGTCTGAATTTCTTAGAGAAAATATTTAATTTCAGCTATCTACTATAAGCTCTCTTTATCTACACAACTCACATTTTGGAGGGAATACAACTGTTCGGGAAATAAATGTAGGCACAATACCATCATTGTGTTAGTGTACTTGGAAATTCCATTTGGAACCCATCTTTATTTGTCATATCTCCAAATAACAATCGGCAGACTTTAAAAAACATATGCACTCAGTGTTGGTTCATTGTTTGCCTGGTTTTTATAAAAAAAAAAAAAAAACAAACCAAAAAAACCACAAACCTGTAAAAAAGAGAAAAGGAAAGGAAACAGATAACTAAGCTCTTCCAAGAAAAAGGGAATATTTGCAGGAACACATATGGATGAAGCAAGCATATTACACTGATTTCTTTTCACTATTAAAAAACACTGTGCAATGGTATTAAAAAACTGTTTGAAATTATAGGAATATTCCAATAGACTGACATTATTCTTACTTCTGGGTAGCCCCTCAAGTAGTTGAAAGCTGATCTCTCATTTAACAAAAGTCAGATCTAGCCAGTTCTTGACCTTTTGGAGTTTTACTATGATTTTGTCACATAACTGGTTCAAATATTTTTTTGTTCCATATCAGAGCACAAAACCAAGACTTCTCAGTATTCCTCATGAAACTGAGGGACATGAACAATGACAATGACCACCTTGAACTGGGACTTATTCACCTTTATTTCAGGCAGCTACGTGACAAAAAATTATCACTGATGTTCTAATATCACCTTAAGACACAGTGTCATCTCCCCATACAGCCATAAATCAGGCCTCATGGCATCAACTCAGTGCAAAAGAGATCCTTGCTGGAGCAATATCCACATTCCTGTTTCTCTCCACTGATTAAAAAGATGGTCCAACAACCAACTTGGGTGTAAACGCTGTATAAGAAATATGTATTTGGTCAGATAAATGCACTACCTCCTCCATTCACTGCCTCTGTGTGCCATCCTGCATCTTACTGCAACTTTTCAAGAGATGTTTTTCCCTATCACATCCTCTTCTTTTTATTAAAGGACCAGTTTCCTTATTTAGCAGCTGCCTCTGACAGAAAAAAAATCTAATTTCCAGACTGTCTAGGAATTCAGAAAGATATTTTTCATCGGTTAAATGAATTTAATGTGTCAAAACTGCTTTAGATGCATCAGTTCAATCAGTCTTTAGAGATTAATGAAAAGTTCTTAACCCACCACTAACTTCTATAATCCCCCTTGAGAAAGAAATGTGAAACAGAGCTAGAAATAGGACACTTGAAATTTGCAGTGGAATACCAACAGAAAGGAAAAAAGAAAACAGACAACATAAATACATAAAAGGGCACTACTGTCAATTTGAAATATTTTTTTAATGGACATTCAAAGAACTTTTTTAATGGATATTTCTTTCAATGTAAATAAAATAGGGAGGACACAAAGTCATACTTCCTCAACTATTAAAGAGGATACTTACATATAAGTAGCTTCACTATAAGAGACAGAAAGAATTGTTGAGATTTCATTATGATCTGACATTACTGACTGGACAAAACTATTTCATTTTAAGATATTTATCAATCTTCCTGAATGAATCACTGCACTAGATATCAGGGAACAACCATTTCATCAAGGCCACTGGTCCAAATGCAGGTAAGACCCCAAATCAGTAATTGCTAAACTGAAACACACTGATTAGCCAAAAGAGAAGTTAATTAATCCTGAATTAATTCCTTCTAAAATTAAATTAATGCTACTGAGTACCTGCAAGACAGGAATATACTTAAGTACATCTTGCTAGCACAGTGATAACACAAGCCTATTCCCACTTCAGAAGCACTTATGGCTGAGCCCCACAGGGCATCCTTTCCTCCTCCCCCCCCCCCCCACCCCACCCCCCCCCCCCAGTTGCCTCAAAACGTCCAAGGAGG
>WTSP01027899.1:83375-150861 GCA_025331215.1 Actenoides lindsayi | reverse complement strand
CACAGCTCAGCCTCACGCATCAGCACAGCGGCCCCGCACCCACCCTGCCTCCCAGCAGCTACGGGGAGGCAAAGCTCTGCACGTGAGGTCTCACTTGGAAGAAAATTAAGTCACCTTAAAGCAGAGCATGGAAACACTGCCCACAGACAACCAGCACCAAGCCCCAGCACAAAGGGGTATGGGGTGAAGTAGGGCCAAGGACAGCTCAGGGTCCTGTGTCTGTGGACATCTCTTGATTGAGTTTATGCTGGAGGCAAACCCAGCTCAGGTGCCTCACCACTGGGATTCAGATTTAGGATTTCAAAGTGCTTGGTCCCCACATACCAAGCCACTGCAAGATGCAACAAAGTCACCCCCAACCTGAACTGAAGTGACATTAATAGCTGGGTCAGTTATTCTGGAATATTACACCCTCAGCACAAAGGGCATAAGATCACTGCCCTGGCTGGCAGCCCATCTTTCCCATCTTGTATTTCAGAACAAAGGAAACTAAACGATCTCCACTGTTAAGCATATGAGCTCAGAAAGCACAGTCCAGCAGCTCTCCCACACTTTTCAAACTTTCCAAAGAGCCATAAGGGAGGCAGCATTTCCATGACCCAACCCATCTATTCTCAGGATTACTTGGGAACCTAGAGACTATTTTAAATTAGAACTGCTTGCCACAGAGGAAATAAAATCACTTTCTAAGCGTAGAGATAGAGATCATCTAAGTAGTAACAAAAAAACCCCACTTTTCTTTTTTTTACCTTCCACAAAACCCATCAAACAGTAGAATTACATGACTCACCAACAGATGCAGCTCCCCAGGGATCCAATAGTTACTCGTCCATAATTGTTATAAACACCTTCAGCACTGGCTATTTATGGGGGAGGGGGGGGATGCTGAGTCCTCACAGCTCTGCAGGAAATGACCATCCTGCAGGAAACAAGGTTCACCTGCATCCCTAATGTCACAGCCCTTTAGGCTTCATTGGTAACAGCCCCACCTGAGCACCCAATAAAGTTGCTGATCGAGGATCAGCTCTGTAATCAATGAAAGTTTGATACTTTTTTTCTGTAGATACCATCCAGGACACAAAGTAAGGAAGAGTCAAGGTTTTCTTGATACTTAGTTCTATTTTACAGGGTCACCAGCTACCTCACTTTCTGTGGAACCTGAACAGATTCAGCTCTTTGGTCTGCCCTTAGGGCTTTCTCCATCACAGCAGTTACAGTGCCACAGTATATGGTATTAATGCCTATATAGGGCTAATATTACTCTGCCTTTTTTTACTACAGTCACCAATTCAGGGTGGTTTTCAAATTACCCTTGAGTTTTCCTTGAAGACTAAGCATTTAACTAATGTTCTGTTGCTCACTTCTATTTGCAGGCTTCTCTCAGGGAAGAGGCTTGGAAAGGGTCTCTCTGATTTCATCATTGTCCTCGGGACTGATTTATAACCTGTGCCTATTTATAACAAGAGTTTTATATGACAAACTAATCATTTTGCTTGACAGTTAATAGCCCGCCATTCAAAGGGAGTTTACATGTGCTGGGCTCCCTCCTATCGAGTGAGGAAAGGCAGGCAATCTGCTGCTAATCCAACATAAATACCCCTGGAGTCAGTCTGGAGTGTGGCATTGAAATCATTTACAAAACGTGAAATCGGAATAGAACTTAAAACCTCATAACCTGTCAGCTCCCAGCCAGGGAAAATATTCACAGCGTGCTTGCAACTGGGATCTCAGTGCCTGGAAGGTTGCTCTTATTTGTCTGGAGCAGTTAGGAGAGAGAGCGAGGGTGCAAACTGGACAGCCCTGGCATTATGGAGGTAGCTTTGCTCAGCTCCTAACTCTAACGCAGCTTGTCCAAGAGCTACTCCAAGGGCCTGTGTGAATTAAATCGAAAGAATTCGCAGCAGATTGCATCTGCAAAGGGCTGCTCCAGCACTGCACTGTGCCCTTCTGAGACAGCCAGCGCGGGGGTAAACCTGGGAGCAGTGAGAAGCAGCAGGAGCAGGACAAGCCAGCAATCTATTGTCAGTAGAGCTCATGGGACAGGATTTACAGTGGCCACTCCAGCAGGAACACACCTGAAAAGCAGTTCTGGAGCTAAGCCCTGAACTAGACCACATACCTACACACTGGGAGGAGGATGAGCGAGCAAGGGCACGGGGAAGAGAGCAGTTTTAGTAAATCCTAACTGATCTGTGTGGGGTGACACAATAACCCTTTGAAAGCGCCCTTGAACTGTTGTATCATGCACAGACAAAGTCAGGACTGTGAGCACAAGTCACTACTCTTTAAAGCTTTTTGAAGGTCTGTCTGTAGCAAACATCTCTGTGACGAACTCAGAGCCAAGGGTGAGAAAGAAGCATGTTCCAGTAAGAAGACATGTACTTTTCCTCACTTTCAGTTTTGCTAAAACCTTAAATGTCTTCGAAATTCTAAAGGAAAAAAAAAAGCAGCAACTGTTTGTGTTTCCAATTCTGCTAGGACCTCGAGACTGAGGTGCCCCCATCATATCCTCCCGACTGAGCTGGTACAGACTGTGCACTGAGCATGCTGGAAGGACCCAGGAAAAAAAAAAAAAAAGCCCATTTCATTTGTGCTTCTTTTAGATTTCTCCCCTTGCACACCGCAAAGAGCCATCGCCGCTCCTTGGGATGAACACGCTTGGCAATTAAACCACAGGCGCAAGCACACGGGGTCTATTTTGTTATAAACAACTTCTTCACACTGAACTCAGTCCTCCCTGGTTCTTAAATTTTCTTGGACGATAAATTTTACGACTACGGAGGAGCAACGCAAGTTTGCTTCACACACCATTAATCTCCTCACTCTCCAAACAACACGGAAGCCTCACGGAGTTATTTGTCTCAGCCCCGGCCCAGCCAGGAGGCTCGTGTCCATATTAGTCATGAGTTTTGTACACTTGCACCTCCACACCAGAGGCCCAGTCTCGGCTTGTTTCTTGGCTGTTTCAACCCTTTCTGCCCCATCTTGCTGCTGGCTGGACAACCTCGGGCGCGCGCTGACTGCAGCACCAGGACACGAGGGAGCTGCAGCCTGGCAGCATTCAGAGCTAAAAGAGTCTTAAACAACATCAGAAACCAAAAAGCTCTTCTGGCTAGAAGACCTTAGTGATGCAGAGAAAAGCTCCTTCAGCTACAGCCCTCTACCCTGGGGATAAAAAGAGCTGATCAAAACCCCACAAGCTTTCCAGGGGTGACAGCGAACTCAGGACAAACCGAGAGACACGATGTCCATTTTCTCTGCTAATCTGGCTTCTTTCCCCAGTGCTGAGCCCAGCACAAGCTCTCTCTGCTGGCTCGAGCAGAAAGGCAACGTGGCTTCCAGACAGACACCAGAGACAGATGGTTACATCTCTCTCTGACACTGTCCACAGACAAATCAGCCCTTCTGCCAAGGGAGATTTTGCTGTTTAGGCTGAGTGTTCCTCAGGACTGTCTGACGACACATTTAGAGAGCTTCTAGCACACTGGGGAAGCACCTGCCAGGACAGCCCTGCTTATGTAAATAAGGGAGAACATGTACAAAGGCAGAAAAATTCATCTCCCCTGCAAAGAACATCACGAGAGCAAAAGACAGCAAAGAAGGGGCGGGGGAAAAATCACAAATCCCAAAGCGAAGTCTGACAAACGTTTTTAGTCCTCCAACAAAATAAATATTTTAGCTCCGATTTACCAAGAAGAGCGAGACTTGGCTCAAAGCCCCTCCAGAGATAACGACGTATGCTGAATGTCACAACACTTTGATGAGGTTGCAGTAAGTCATGCAGGAAACAGCCCAATTTATTGCAAGTGTTCACACAGTACAAGGTACAGCATAGCAATACACGCTGGGATATAGGCCCCTTGCCCTGACTATACGTACTCCATCAACACTCAGTGTAAACTGCTGCTCTCTGTGGGCAGGGTTCAGTGATATCCACATGTGTTTTCCACTTTCCAAAGCTCCAGAGATGACAAGTGTCGCTACTTGCTGTCTTGCAATAGCCGTGGACTCCCCTCCGCCAACGGAGCACCCACTTTATGCTTCAAAGTACATTCTCCTCAAAGTGTCCTAGGAAGAGTCCGTAGGAATTCTGGCATGTATTGTGGAGCGAGAATGAATATCTAGATATTGCTAGCTGCTGTAGTTTAGACAGTCACGTGGGTCCAGGTAGAACAACCCCCGTTCCGTTGACTAGAAAGTGGAATTTACCTGTGTCTACTTGTGTAGCAGCACTGCTTGGTTATTCCTGTAGCCTCCCCTTTCCTCCTCCAGTAGGTACCACTTTAATAAGTTCTTCACAAAGGGAAAAGTACTATTTAGTACCCTTAAAGATCTGTCTCAAGGTATTTTTAATGGAGATGAAAAAAACCACACACCATTTCAGCCGTGCCTGTTTCACAGCAGGTTTTTCCAGAGCTCTTGCAATGAGACATCTTTGCATACCACCAACCACAACAGGAGTGTTACTGGAGCTTGTAGAAGCACCATACACTGATCAAGCTGAACAGCAGATCCAGCACCAGATGACTTTTGTGGGTTTCTTTATGACTTCTACTGTCCCGGGCAGTCTTTGTTTTCATTGCACGAAGATATTGTAGTTGATCAAAAATTACAACACTATCCAAGGGATCTCTTCCACTCCCTGCAAACATTCAACAACAAGTAACTGGGCTGCATCTTGGACCTAACATCTATTTATGACATGGTTATGCAACCTTTTCCTTAGCTAAGCTGAATCACTCCAAGGGCCAGGTGTCTGTTGAAAGGGAAAGCTACCGAGGTACATTAAACGAGTGTGGGTATCTTTAATCACAAGGATGTTACTACACTGTGGGTTACACCTTAACCCCATGAAGTGTCAACACCCTTTTACTTTGTTAAAATGAGTTTATAGCCTGGAGCTGTATGCAAAGCTGCTTTGGGGGCTCGATCTCACACGCTTAGATTTGCAAATGGATTTGTAGAAAGCCAGAAAACCTTCACTGGATGGTGTTTGACAGCACTTTCAACATCCAGACAGAGCTCAGACTCCCTGTGACCCTGGCCACCTGATAGGAGTAAGCCTTGCCTCACCTTTTCTCTCTTTATTTCAAGGAGTGCCAAATAGGTGACACATCTGAGCCAAGGCTGCTGCCCTCACAGTCTTTGCCAGGCTTTTGACAACCAGTGTAACGCATCTGACACCTTTACAAGTGATCTCATGGCACCTGAGAGGATGCTCTTTATGTGATGCTGTCCAAACCCACGTGTATATCTTACTAAAACATAAGAACACAACTAAGGGAGTTCATGCTGGACCTGGTGCCTTTGGCTTTACCTTTTCATAAAAAAACAAACTGTACAGGCAGCGCGATATTCAGCTTCATCAATAAGGTTAAGACAATACTTAGATATAAAGAAGCACAATTAAAGAGTTCAGACCTTGGATTCCTGCCCGTGAAGCAGGCATCCTGAGAGTTCAACGTACTTCTTGTCAAATAAATCCAATTCTGAACGCAGAGAGGGTCTGTGCCATTTACAATTGTATGGAGAAAGCAGTTTCGCTGGCAAATCCTTGTCTCCTTCCTCCACAATGCATAGAATACAGTCCCTATTTTACCTCCCCTCTCGATCCTTCATTTACAAACTCAAACACCCCACAACCAATCCTGAAAAGCACGCTGATTACAAGTGCTATTGTGAAATAAAGTTATAACGTAACAGATTCCAAATCTCAGTGTATTGTTCAGTGAGCATCTGGTGAAGCACAAGTTAAATATTACAGAGTCCATTTCTGAATTACAAAAGTATATATATATATTTTTTTTTTTTTTAAACCATGAATGAACTGGTGTGGACCTTGAAAAGCAAGCTGCAGTATCTGTGAAAGGAAAGGCTCTTTGCTTGTTTAAAATGACACCAACAGTTACACGAAGCAGTTTTCAAGAGTCAAAGTGAAGGTTTCTTCAGTCAAATATACACTGCAAGGCACCAATTGGTACCCTGCCGCAGACGGTGTTACGCTCCCATTAACATCCCCATGAAATCTGATCCATTCTGGATGGTGATGGGAGCTCCAGCACTGTTGTCCACAAATATGGAGGTGTACTGGCCAGCCTACAGAGAGAACAAGAGGGAAAGGAAATTACCTGACGCGTCATCCTGGTGTAAAAGGAGGACAAATAAAAGCATCTCACTACCGTAAGTAAGCACAGAAGCCTCCTGCCCTTCTCTGTGACTGTGGGATGAGGATCTGACCAACCAATTTTACTGCAGCTTGGGCTTTGGTGGAAGAAATTTTCTGCAGTGAAACTGTATTATAGATTTATTACTTAACTAGATCCTTACTGCACTAGCACCTGTTTGGGTGACCAGTCAAGTGGCCATCTGTGCTTCAGATTCCCTTCTAGGAAATGGGAAACACGCTTCTCATCCTGAAAATGCAAGGGAAGGTTTAAGAAAGAAAAAATATTTACTGACATTTCTTAGGGGGAAGATTAAGATGTGGCTTAAGGTCAGAACGTGCAACACAAGTCTGGTTCCTCTTCCTGCCCCAGATCCTTTCTAGTCAGCCCAGGTAAGGCATTTAACTTCATTAATCTTAGAAAGAAGGTTAATAAAAACTTCCCCACCTCCTGGGGAGAATTCAGCCTTGCCAGTAAACAATTCCACAGTACAATGATTCCCAGTCTGCACGGGCTTACCTGCAGCTGCAGGAGGCCATGTACATAGATAGTGAAGATTTTGCTGTTACTTTCCAGACCAGCAATGACTTCCAAAGACCTAAACAGCAGCAAAAGAAAAATAAACATGTTCAACACCTAAGGCAGTCACAACAGTTGCATTTGGAATGACAACAGCCTCGTGACCTCCCTAGAAACAGGACCTGGTGGTTCTGGTGCCCATCTGTGTTTTTTTCTAATATCATGTTCTAACAGCCATCGTATTCCTTGCAGCAGCAAGATGTAGGACAGATGCTCTCTGTGGCATTCTCTGTTTGCAGAACTCTAACTCAGCTTCTTTGTACAGGATTCAGGGTGGAAGGAGGTTCTTGAGACATCAACAATCACAGTAACCCATGTTCAGTTCCAAAGCCATATTAAAGCACCAAGTTCCATGCCTGGCTGGTTCTGAAATCTGCCCAGCAAGTGGCAGCAGATATAGTTGTTTTCCCGAGAAAACCAACCCCTTTCCTCCCTTTTTTTTCCATGAGGTGGTGGTGACAAAACCCAGCAAGTGCAAACGCGTTGTTTCTAGCCCCCTTGCAAGGATATCATATGCATAATGTAGGGGCAATTTGGCCCAGCAAGAGCAAGCCACTTGGCACCACCTTGACTGAAGAGCTCAGTCTGTGTGTCATATCCTGCCAAAAGCCTACCTTGAGTGGGAACTCCCCACCATTAATCTCTTCTACTCCAACTGTCTCCTTGCCTCCCAGTTTCCATCTCTCTCAGCCGAAAGCCCCCAGGGCTCTTTCAGCTCCCTCAAAAGAATGACTGTGTGGCTGACATCCCCAGGAAATTCCACAAGCACAGGTAGCAGCTCAGCCTGCGCCAGCTGAATGTCTGTCCAGACAGGTTCCCATCCCTCCACGCCTCTTCCTACCATGCCACAGACCAGCCATACTCTCACCCACCATCTGAGAGATGTGTCTCACAGAGCCAGTGCTGGCTCAGCTTTACTCCCACTGCTCTCCAGCTCCCTCAACTCAGGACAGCCTTGCGGGACAACCACTCGTAAATTGTGGCCCTGGGCAACTGATGAAAACTCGGAGTCAGACATCAGAGGGATTTATCTAAATGATTAACGTCTGGGTCAGTTCTGTCTAAGAAAAAACAGTTCTTACTGTTACTGTTCTTCGGAGAGGGTAGCTATAAATTCTTCAGCTGGCAAGTTAATCTCAAAACATCCCCATAAACCTGCCTGGGCTGTATGTGACAGGGAGGTTGTTCGCACATCCCAGCTAGAACCAGAACAGTTTTCTAGGAGCTTTCTCCCAAGCAAACCTGAGGTGAGGAAGGCACAGCAGTTTCCATGGCCTACAGGGAGGCTTCCTATCCAGACAACTCTTGTGCTTGCATTTATCAGAACAAGGAGGTGGGACTAAAGTAATTGATGCATTTGAGTGAAAGCAATCAGAGAGTGACATCCATTCTTAAGTAGCATTGCAGCAAGGTTGACTGAATGGACAGCAAAGGAGAGAGAGAGAGACACGGTCAGACACTGTCCTTGAAGATCATAGACAGAAGTGAGCTTTCCAGAAGAAGAGGTTGTTGTAGGTGAAAAAAAACCCAAACCCAAACCCCATCACCAATTCTGGAGAAAGAAAAAAAGACTGATGACCTGAATCTGACTGGGCTTTGCTATGCAGAGTGAGGGAGAGGAACAGGGATCTGCACTCTCCAAGGGCAATTTGTGAGACCTACTTGTAAAAAGGACCATAACATTCTGCCCTGCTCGTACCCACCCCTGTGATTGGAGGCTCGGGCTGTCCCAGAAATCACTCATTGTCAACACACATCCCAGATTTCCAGATTAGGCTGAGCTCCATTCTTAGCACAATCTAAAGGAATTCCCACAAGTGCCAGAAATGAAGTGCCCCGTAAGTTTTGCAGCTTACCAAAACATAAAGGGTCCTTTCGAGGGGCCAGAAGTTACACCCCCCTTCTTCTGCTGACATTACGACTGCAGCCAGCCTGGCGCTGCCTCACTTTAAGTGCAGCAATCATAAAAAAAAACCTGTTACAAAACAGTCTCCAAGGCCAAGGAGGTGCCAGTTGCTCCAGTCAGCAAGCTCCTCGACTTCCTGTCAGGCCAGTGGGCGCACGGCTCCCTCTTACCCCAGCTGCTAACGGGTATTCAGGTACCAATCAAGTCTTTTCCACAGGCCAAGGAAACCTGAAGGAGGTTTATTTATTACACGAGGCTTCATGTCCAACTCAGCTGCCAATAGAGCCTCTGAACTGAAATGCCTGTGGAGAGGTCAGTGCGATTCGCAGCACCCTGCCTTCCCACCTCCCTGAGTCGAGGGCTGGAGCGGCCAGTCCAGCAGCAGCAGGTTGATGGGTTTGGGGGTTTTAAGTTTCACCTGCAGAGTTCACATGATGGGGGGATTTCAGTGGTTCTGTTGCGAGGGTGTTGCTACAGCTGCACTGGAAGAGCCGCGGGCAGGGCGGAGAAATATGCACAGCCCTGTACGGGGGTTTTTCCTTCCGCACCATGGGCCGAGCCGCAAGCAGAGGTGGTGGCCACCGTGCAAGCAGCATTGCCCTCTGCTGGGGGCAACTCAGCCCAGCCCAGGGGCTCCCCAGCCCCTTCCTCCAAGCAGAGCTTGCCAAACTCCTCCTGAGCAAGCCCACCACCTTCCCTGACACACAGGGCACGGGCTGCAGCTGAAAGGGTGATAGGAGCACAGCAAACAAGAGCAGCCACCAGTATGCTGATGCCATGGTCCATGGCATAAGGAGCAACACCCAAGGTTGCCATGGCCTAACGACAGCGTTTCATTAGCAGCGTTTTGCTAATGGATTCCACTTTCTGCCTCAGGACCCATTCACCTCAGTTTTCCACCTATTGATTCTCCTCACCACTCCAGCACATCCACAGCAACATGAGGGAGATGCTGTTGATCCCGTCAGGATGCAGATGAAATTATAAAAATTGAGGTAACCGCCTCTGGTGCAAAATTAAAGCCTTTCCTCTCACTCTGGATGTTTATGATGATAGCTGAGCATTAAGCAAGGTCAGCTGCAGCCAGTTTCAGCCGACTTCATTCACAATTCTCTCAACGAGATTTATCAATTACAAGCATTTATCACATAAAATTCACTGTTGGTAAACCTGATTTCCACAGCTGGAGGAGACACTTGGTCCATCTGAGAAAAAATAGTTTCCAAGACAGCAGTGCAGCGACTCACGTGTATCTGTGGCACAGAGACTCGATGCAGATCAACACTCGGACATTGTCTCTGGCTCGCAGCTGGACTTTACTCTTCAACTCACTGTGGTCTGGGGAAAGCCATGGAAGAAATATAAGCACTTTAACAACAGAGCAGAGCACCAGTTATCGATGTTTGGCTTAAAAGAGACATCACAGAATCACAGCATCATGAAGATTGGAAAAGACTTCCAAGATCATCAAGTCCAACTGTCTACCCAACTTTACCATGACCACTAAACCACATCCTGAAGCGCCACATTTACATGTGTTTTGAACACCTCCAGGGGTGGTGACTCCACCACCTCCTTGGGCAACCTCCATCAGCAGCCTTGTGACTTCTGTATTGGGTTGGCTTGGCAAGGTTTGGGGAGGAGATACAGGGATGGCTTCTGTGAGAAGCTGCTAGAAGCTTCCACTATGCCAGATTGAGCCAGTGCCAGCTAGCTCCAAAATGGACCTGCTGCTGGCCAAGGCCAGCCCATCAGTGACAGTGGTGCAGACTCTGGGATAACATATTAAAGAATGAGTGTTGACTAGTTTGGTTTGCATGGATCAGCCTGTTGTGGCTCTCAGCCTGTGAAAGTATCCAGGACAGAGGTTTGGGTCATGGCACCAAAGGGAAACCTCGCTGCAACGACCCAGAGAGTTCTCCAGGACTCCTTCCTGCACCTCTCAAGCGGTGCTGAAGAGGTTTCTGTGGACAACACTCACCAACGTGGACGTTGGCTGAAAACTGGTAGATGCCAGACACGGGTGCTGTAAAACGTCCTGTTGCCAGATTTAATCCTGTCCCTCGAAGAAAAGCTCCTTTGGCCAGGGGCTGTAAGATAAGAAAAGTAGACTCTGAACAAGTCCCCAGCACTCAACAATTACCTCTGCCCAGGACAATGAACAAACTTATGTGCATGAGAACAGAGATGAAAAAAAGATTTGCACAGCTACTGCCTTATCTCCTCAGAACACCTCTTCCGGATGGGCTCACTCTCAGCACTTGATGCCCACAAAAGGCAAAATGCTCAGAATAAGACCTGGAGGTGCCCCTTCCACTCACTGCTGAACTCCTCTAACTTATCTCAACTCACCCTGTGCTCACTGCATCCCTATGTTCTGCTGGTCTTGCTGGCCTCCAGCCTCCACAGAGGTTTGGATGCACAACGTCTCCCTTTAGTTGAGTCAAGAGGTCCCTGCTGTTCCCACAGACTTTCTAGATGGGGCCAAGCAGTGTCCTCAGGCTTAAAAACCTGCGATCTTATATGCTGCTTTTGTGATACAAGTACAGAGAGTACACTTAGATGGGTCTCTGGAGGTTTTCTATCTGCTTTAGGTCTAAGTCAGACGGCTTTGATACTGTTAAAGAATAACTGCTTGGATTCTTCCAGATTCCATTTTTAGTTTCATTTTATTCTAGCCTTACGTTCTACACAATAGGCAAACCCCTAGTAAAATAGCACGCAGCTTCTCGTGGCAAGGAAGCAGCCTTAAGTCAAACTCGCAGCAGATTATCTGACTCAGACTAAAATAAACTCTGCGAGAAATGTTTACTGTTTGTTTTGGCCTGCTCGATGTGGATTTGGCTAGAGCTGGGGAGGAGCAGGAGCGGCTTCAACGGGCCAAGAAAGCACATTAGTCAGACTCTGCTTCCACCGCAAGGGCGTTTTGTGCAACGTGAACGCGCTCCCACGGACGCTGCCCCGAGAGATTTGCCCCATGTTGGTCTTATGGGACAGAGGAGGTGTTCAAACCCGACTCTGCCGTGCCACACAGGCACAAGTGTGCCACTGAGCCACCCCAGCAACCCCAACTGGAGTATACGTTCCAGGGATAGATGGTGAAAGGGGCCCGAGACGCGCTGAACACGTAGGAGTGTTGCCACAAGTGCTACCACACTAAGAAACAGAGGAACACCTTTTTTCAAGTGCCAGAAGGCAGTTAATTGCCTCCCCTTCCAGGTTCATCACTGCCAGAAGTCGGCACCTTTCACACTCCAGGAACCATTTTTCCCACTTTCTCTTTGAAAGGAAGTAAAGCT
This sequence comes from Actenoides lindsayi, assembly GCA_025331215.1. Lineage (NCBI taxonomy): Eukaryota > Metazoa > Chordata > Aves > Coraciiformes > Alcedinidae > Actenoides > Actenoides lindsayi. Next base: position 138,913 of record WTSP01027899.1, on the reverse strand, counting down.
GCAAACATTTGGGTCTGGTGAAGTTTGTTTAGAAAGTTACTACACTGGAGAAGGGGTGAAATGACTAACCTGCCTTTACACAGCAAATCCCAGGCAAGGCTCACCCAGGGGTACTTCCCAGTCCTCATTTAAACAAGATCCAAGCTGTAGTGTTAAATTTCACCAAACTTTACTAGAAATGTTTTACCCGTGGATAAGGTGGCTCTGATAAAGTTCCGTGTGCGTAATGGGAAAAGAGTAATAACGAGCTGCAGAAGAACTATGGTTCATAGAATGGCTTCTAAGCCTCTGCGTTTATCAGCGTGCACCCAAGTGTGCCTGTGTGCACATATATAGGCACGAAAGGAGCTGTGTGTTCTTTATGCACAGACACACGGGGAATGTAGCAGCTAACTTATCAACAAGGACTCCAGGAGGAGATGGGTTCCTTTCTTACGCCGTCGCTACGCTATCATTTTCGGTAAATGCTGTTTTGGATTTACCTCACTGAAAGAGCAGATCCAAGCCCTGTATGTGCAAAACTGTACTCTGCAGTTAATTCATTCCTTTCTTGTTACAGCTATTAGCAGAATCAGCAGCATAATTCCAAAACCACTGAGCTTGGAAGGCAATTTTAGGCACCAGTAAATTATCACCGATGAAACGTTCCTGTCTCTTCATGTCCTCCGTAGCTTTGTTATTCTTTTGCTCATAGAAGTAGACAATGCAGGGAGAGGTTCTCTGGGCAAAATACCCCATCAAACCCCACAGCAACTGGAGCTCCCTGCTGCACTTGCTGCCCGACAGCAGCGTGCTCACCCAGCAGCTTCCAGTGCCGCGGGGGTTTCTACCAGAGAAACCAGCCCCTTCCACACAGTTCTCTCAGTCAGCAGACCACAAGCACACAAAGAAGTTAGTGCCCGGCCATTCTGTACAGACCAAGGTCAGCTTCTCTGCTTCAGTTGATCTCCTATCCCCACATCACCCCCGTGCACTCCACAGTTTACTCCCAGGTGGAAAAGAGGAACCGTGCGCAGAGAGTCGAGATGGGAACTGCCAGTTTAGCTTTTCAGTGGTAAGCGCTGTGAAAAGCAACACTCTGACTTAGCTGTTATTAGCTGGGATCTTTCACCACAAAAAAAAGCACAGAGGCCACCTTAGCTTTACATGATGTGATTGCAGTGACATTCCTGGGCCCCAGATAAATCCCACTTCCACGGGCTGTCAGAGGCTGCAGCGACTTCAATTCTTGCCGTGTAAAGTACCTTACAAGAGAAACCTCAAGGTGTGAGATGCTGGAGGAAGAGCTGTGGGGAAAGGACTATGACAGGTTTCATTCCAGATACTAAGGAAATCGTGAGGCCAAGAGGAAGAGGAATGTTCTTGGAGAAATTTAGCGTGGAAGGATGAACAAACCATCACACTCTCTCACTGCTCAAGTTCAGAGTGACTTAGACACTATACTCAAATGACAGACAGTAATAGTCTGTTTCTCAGCACAGGTTCTTTCCACTCTCTCAGAATGCTTTGGGTAAGGTCCAAATCCAGGAGTTAAGAGTCAACCCCTATTCTCTCACTGAGAAGTATCAAACTGTTGGCTTCTTCACTCTATTAAACTGACAGAATGAAGGGAGGGGAATTATCTCTCTCTTTCCCCTCTTGGACTGCGTCAAGACAATGTTTTCATCTCTGCAAGAGCATCCACTGTCTCCCTCCCTGCTAAATTCCCCTATATCAGAGCACAAGCTAAAACCAGACACTTCTTGTCCCAAAGCTGAAATGAAAGGCTGGCACCCAGAGCCCTGCCAGCCCTCCCACATCATCTTTGGGGCCAGAAGCAATTAGAAAGAAGCTGGGCACACGATAACAAAGCAAGGGAAGCATCAGCCTACGCACTGATCGCCGAGATGTCTTTATTCACATTTTCCCTCCTAATTAATGAGGCAGCAGATCTCTCTAGCCCTGCCCACACTTCAAGTACAATCTTGCCTCTGTGCCAGCACCCATAGCGCTGTCAAGCCAGGCTTCCACAAGTGTAACTGGGAGAGATTCAGGAAAGCACCCTATGGAGAACAATCACAGCCTCTGAAAGAAGTCCTTGTAGCAGAACTACTCCATAGGAAAGGATCTGCTGGGTAAGATTCTTCGGAACTAGGACTCAACAGCTTGCTTGTAACCGTGCCTATAATGCCCTACAGCACCCTATGATGCTGGGTCTGCCATTATAACGTGACTATAATGAAATTATATAGGTAACTTTTATTAGTCTTCTGTAAAACATTATGTAAAGAACTTGAACATCAGGACTGGGCCATCTAACAAAATGATGGCTCTTACATGGGCTCACAGATCTATAACCAATGGCTCCTGTCTGCCTCTGACATTTTTCAACATCTGAAGGTTGCTCTGGAATTAAACCAGAGTGTTCACTGAAAAAAAACCCAAACAAATCAGATCCTTCCAACTAATGCCAAACACGGACAAGTCTTTCTCCACCATTAACTGAAATAAAAAGACTGTTGTTTGGACCTGTGAGGCAGCCCTCTCTTGTACAGGCCTGTTAGAACTCCAGTAAGAACTGTCATGAGATTCAGCTGGGCTGCAAGTGAGGTTTGTAAGGAAGGGGAAGACTCAAGGCTAAATGTCCATCTTACTGCAGTTGAGCTTCCGCGCTGAAATCACCGTACGAGATCCTACTTCTGTCAATCACAAAAAAGGTAGCACTATATTCATAGCATCCAAGCCTGAGATGAGCTTCTGGGATTAGTCTGCCCTTTCAGGAAACACCTTTGCCTACAGAGCCACCAAGCAGCTTTGCAGACTAGGGGAACTACATCTGATCTACCCACGAGGGCTGCTGTGGAGCATGCTGCACAGGTTCAGTCTGTAATCCCTTCTCACCGACTGGAAGTTCTGAAGTTCTACCAGGGTCTTCTTATCTACGACGACTTGTCCTTTTAGTTTGCAATGGAATGCCTCCTCTACACGTCTGTGGGGTGAAACTTCCTCCAAGGAGAGCAGGAGTGGGGGCAGCTGGCTAGGATGGGCTGAAATAGCCAGGGATGCTCGACGCTCGATGGCTTCTGAGAAGAAGAACAAAACATAGGAAAATAAAGGCTTAGCTTAAGAGCCTGATCTGTGAAGCCATTAGTTGTGTGATTAGACTTCTGCACTTAACTCTTCAACTTGAACTAAGCAACACCAGGGAAACATTTTTTCAAATTGTTGATTGCCAGATAGGAGAACACTTGAAGGTAAACATTTGCAAAGTCAGTTCTTTATTTGCCATGGTGCTTACCAAAAGAAGCAGAACACAAAAGCACAAAGCTCTCCCAGTCTTTACCTTTTAATATCTCCTTAAACTCCTGCAGAAGGACTTCTCGGGTGACTTCAGCACCAGGTGCTCCTGGAGGTCCCTGGGGACCAGGAGGTCCTGGAGGCCCGACGAGGCCACGCTAAGGAAACAACCAAAGAAAAACGTGTGAATTAGAACCAGGCAATTGCACTGACAGACCAAAAATTCTCTCAGCCATGAGCCAGTTCCACAGGGCTGTCAGCCACGTGAGCAGCCTCCTCCACTATCAGTTCAACTACAGACCTGCTACAGTAAATAAATCTTAGACTGACTCTCCAGCCAGCTGTGAATTCCAGCACTTGGAATTTACTCCAGCCTTTATGTAGGAGGACAAACTTTGCTCAGGTAAACACTAACTGCTTCTTCAAGTACCTATGTGCAGCGTGAAGCACAACAGGCACAAGACTAAGTTTTCTGCTTCTGTATCTTCTCACATCACCAGTGTCTCGTATGAGCCTTTAAGCTTCTTATTGTGCCTATTCCCTAACAAGAAGAGCCATCTAGCCACACTTTATATTATTAATACATATTGCTCATACATAATGATTACAGACAGGAATGCTTGGTGCCACAGGAGAGCTCTCAGAAAACAATGAAACAACCTGTAGAGAAGGTTGGTCACACACGTATGAGAGCTTTAAACTAGTAGCTGGAACATGTGACAGTGTTTATCATTGGTATTTTGATGGATATTGTTCCCAGGGAGTTCCTGTTTCCTCAGCTAACCTGAGTGGAAGCACTCCTGCCTATCAGCTCATGGGGAAACAGAAGGAAATCATTAAAAGCATTCAAGATTGTCTAAGCAGCAGATTAAAAGTGCACACGCGATCAAGCACCACTCAGGAGATGATCAGTAATCCATTCATTTGAAATAAATGACTTGTCCACACCTTGATCAATTTATCCTTTGATATACTTGGATTTTATCTAGAAGACAAAAACCTGTTAATTTTATTTCTACTGAGCAGCAGAGAAAAAATAAAAAAGGCTCAGGCCGTGAAGCAGCTGGGTTAAACAAAACTGAATGGTGACAGTGGAATTCACATACCTTTTCTGACAAAACATATAGCTCTTATTGTCTCAAACTTCTCCAAATTACTGTGGGAAATTGAACCCCAACAAGTGAAAATGCAGCGCGCTCTGGGGCGGGAAGGCAAAAGCTGGAGCACACACCACCTTGCACAGCAGCAGGAGGGAGGGAAGCCACAGTGCACATTTATTAGCTTGATGACAACCAAGCAATAACCTACTAATTTCTTGTCTTTCCCTTTGCATCTCCTTTTAGAGGTATTGCCGTCGTCTGGGCGGTGAACGAAGGAGATCCAGGTCCGCCGTGGATCTGTGATTCGAGGGTCTGGAGACTCGAGGGTCTGAAGAGAAATAAGAACAAAGACTGATATTCAGAGGTTCAGAGGGTGCAAAGTTTCCAGACCAGACTGTTGTCTGCTGCCTAAACCACATCCTTGATCCAAACCTATTGCCTTTGGGACGACACTGAAGGGGAGACAAAACGGGATTTAACGCTTCTGTAACAGGCAATTCAGTTTGGATTATCCAGTCCCATGCTTCTTTCTGTCTTCATTTACAGAAGCACTGCAAATGCAGGATAGTGCTTCAACCTGAGTACTGACACAGTGTATGGAAGACTCCAGCCTTTCAAAGAGTCCCATTAGAGTGGGATTTTTTTTTTTCTTCATAACTTACAGGCTAAACCTGTCAGCAGAAATGTCCCAGAAGCTCAGAGATGCAGCTCTTAAAACTCCAAAATGCCTTCTCATAACTTAATATGCTACCACCTGCAAGGTCTCCCAGCTCCCTCTGCTGTAAGGGGCAAGGGCTGGGGGCCAGTGAGTCTCCGAGACCTCTCTCAAACTGCTGAGGTTCTCAGCCCTCTGACAGTCCTAATAAGTGCCACAGAAAACCTGCCCAGATGCCAGAGATTGTTCACCACTGGCATCTGACATTTATCAGTTGGATCAATGAGGCAATACAGGGAGATTAAAACGTACAGAAAACCTTGAAATACACCATAACTTTCATATTACAGGCTGTAGAGTGACAAACGTGCATGCAGAAAAAAAATCACCAAGTCACAAGGGAAAACAAAGCCCATATCTGACCACAGAAAAGATGTCCATTGACAAATTTAGCTACCTTGCCCATTCCTCTGTTCTGGAAGTATATCGTAGCCATAGGGAAATTATCTGGAGAAGCTTTGACATGACAGTGCCATCACAGTGGGGACCAAAGCCCAAGTTTTGTGGACCATTGTGAAGTATTCAGAGCCATTAATGAAAAAGCCAGAGAGGAAAAACGGCAATGAATGCTTAAAAATCTTTAAAACAAACAAATAAGCAAAAGCTCCACCCTATGCCTAGTGTCAGCTCTTGGAATTGATCCAAGAAACCTGTTTTTTCTTCTCCTGGTGAGACAGAACAGGTAGAGATCAGAATTCCTGCAGAAAAGCAACGGAAGGCAGTAGCGGGTTGAATGGCATTGGAAATGATTCCTAGGCCATTACAAGGTCAGGTAAATCCACATTGATCTATCACCATTCAGGAGGAAGAAAACAAGATGGGTGTGGAAAAAGCATCAAAGCAAAGTGAGTCAACAGCGCACTTTTCAGATCTAAAAGTGTTTGCCCCCATGTACAAAGCTCCTGCTACTCTGAGAGCACGAGAGTGTTCTGCCAGAGCTCAGACCCTAGAGCTTTGAGCTCAGTGTCCCTAAGGGCAGCACTGACCTGACAAGGAGCTTCCCATGCTGCCAAGCTGGAAAACACATCCATGTTTGCTCACTGCCTGTCTCACTCAGCTCCCTAAAGCACTTGCCACTTCTCAGAGAAGCTTTCAGAGTGTTCAGAGCATTTCTAGCGCCACTTCGGAGCACGGGTCATCTTTTGTCAAATAGGCTGCAGGAGCGTGTAGGAAACAAGCTTCAGAGTGCAGGGAGAGCTGAGGTCCCTATAACTGCAACATATGGAATTGACAGCAACAGGAATTGGACAGAGGGCTGCAAACTGTAGCTAGAAATACCAGGGCTCAGCCGTTTGGAGGAGGAAGGGCCACAGGCTGCGTGATCTGCTGTGCAAAATCCGTGCAGCGTAAGCAAGTTCAAACTTAAATCTTAGAAGTCAGCTGGGGTTCCAGCTTGAGGTTCTAAGGAATGTCGGTGCTCCTAAGCTGATGCAGAGCCTGGAAAGCTCGCTCTCTGGCAGGCAGCCAGGCACATGGGCGCAGTACAAGGCACCTGTCAAGAGAGTTCTGAGCTGCTGTGATCACAACCGTTTATTTCAAACAGCTTTGGCCACCAAACCGTTGACAAAGCAGCAGAACATGAGCAGCTCCCCAGAAATCAGATGTGTTGTGAGCTGAGCAAGGGTGTTCGTTAAGTATACATCTCAAACTCTGCGAAGCCGACTTGATCTTCTCTGTTCTGCAAGTAATCTCAGGTGATCTCCAGCTCAGAGGTTTTCCTTCTCAGACACAACCCACAGAAAGATCTGCTCCTATTGAATTGCTCTATTCAGGCAGCCCACTTCTCCTCTCCTCCAGAGAGATGCCTGCAGAGTAGCTGGCAGCCAAAGCAAGGATATCCCGAGACATTTCACTGTATCCTTCACCCATTCTACTCCAATTCGCCCCAGCCAGAGTTATGGTTATGCACGCTCCCCTCGACGCTCAAATTTAGCTTGTATCGCAAACAAAAGCAAGACAAACTATTTGTAACAATCCAGTTCATTATTTCTGTACCAAAATCAGTCTTGGACAGGCTTTTTGTGTTTATAACCACATTTACAGCCAGATGCAGATTGCGTGCCCAGTCAAGGGGTTCTAGTGTGTTGTTTTAGCTAAATTATTATTGATTTTATCACTTACAGCACCCGGGACTTAAGCAGTTCTCTGAAATTCTGTTGGAAAGGGATGTAAATGGAGCACCATAGGAAATCCTGGCTTTTGTGAGATTAGTCACCTCACTAAAACCTTATCAGCTTCCCACGGGTTGCTTGACTGCAGGTTTTTGCGCAGCCTAAGAAAGAAGCCGAGAAGTTCCTTCGGTGCAAACTTCTCCATCTATTGCAAGATGTAAACAGCAAGTCCAGAGGCTTTAAGTTTGCACAAGTCCTTAGAACAGCGCACAAGGTTCGGCTTATTTCTCCAACAAACGTGGAATTCTTGGAGATGTAATGGTTTCTGAGGGGAAAAGCTAGCTCTTCCCTACCCCACTGCATCTGGAAGCAGATGAGTGCAGCATCAGCACACCCGAGGTCATACCTGCAGAGGACCGTGGTTATGAGCATTTAAGTTTACAAAGCTTGTCAATGTGAAGCAGGTAAAAACCTCTCCGTGCTTTGCCCAAAGCCAGCAGATGTCTTTCTGTCCCAGTGACTGGGGCTGACAGGTCTGTGGCAAAGCTGCAGTGCACTCACATAACAGAAGGAAGCAACTTATTAATAGAAGCACCCAGCTCAGGCAGGATGGAGCATTCCCTCTGCACTCTAACAGAAGCCAGCAAAAGAACAGCTGGGTTGCAGAGAAAAGGAAAAGAAAATCAGTTCATCCCTCAAAAAGTGCTGGCTCATGTGGCAGGAACTCAGAAGTGCAGTCTCCAGAACACAGCAAACTCAAGACCGGAGTCTTAGGGTCTGGGATGCGGCATTTGCTGCAGATGTGGAAGAGGCTGTTCAAATATTCCTGGTTTCCGCCAGGCTACAAGACAGTCAGAAACTCCCCTCCGCTGCAAAAATGAGGAAGCAGGCCAGCTAGAAGCAGAAGCCAGCAATCACAGGCAGACTCTGACCATTAACTGTGAAGACAAACAGATGTCCTCAGCCCTTCTGGAGCTCCAGCTGTGAAGAAACAGGTCAGAGCAGACATCTTGTCAGGGAGAAAAAAAGAAATCCAGATGGCACATCCCAGAAAAATAAATGAAAAACTCCTGAAGTTTAAAAAAAATACTAACAAAATCCCATCCCTCTCCAGTGGCTTGCTTGAATTACAGATCCCTCTGCAAGACAGTCATGGCACTCCCCAGTTTCTCCAGCACAAGGATGATTGACAGTTAAAATGAATGTTCCATCCTTGTGGTATTATTATTTAATTACTATGGCATGCATGAGCAATCCCAGCAATAAGCATGCAAGCCTCTATTTTTCTTGGCAGCAGCAGCCTCCAGCAGCCAGAGAGACCTTGCAGCCAACTCAGGTATCAGTCAGGACTGCGAGCAGCCCTGGAATCCCAGCAAAGGGGACTTGTCCTTCCTGGGGTGCTGTTTGCAGAGCAAAGCCAATCTGCAGGAGTCAGGAGGAATCCTGGTGTTAACTCCAGTGAAATCAGGCTTCCTCCTTAACACTTGAAAGAGTACCTCCCAACATCAACAGAAACCTTGCCAGCAATTTTTAATGAACTTTCAATCAGGGCCTTTGACGTTGCTTTGCAATCTGAATACAATGGCACCTATCACTTCAGAACCAGCTCATGACACCGATGAGAAATTAGCCCAGTCTCTCCCTAACCCCCCTCACAATAAAAGGCAAGCTGAGCTGGAATTCAGGCTGCTCTACAGAAGCAGGACCTGTGGTTCTTTCTGGCTCTAGCTCCCAGAACAGCACGCACTGCCCAGAGACACACACAGTCCCCGGCCAAGACGCAGCCAGCACAGAAGGAACTACCAGCAGAAATCTACAGTCAAGTAGCAGAGTTTGGATCCTGAGAAATTTCTGAACTGTAGCTGAACTGCCCTGAAATTCCAGGATACAGGCATCCACTCTGCATCTCTGCTAAACAGCAAAGGGAAGTGGACAGAAGTAGTTTCAGAGTCTGGATGAGGAAAGAGTCAACACTACCTGTGAGCAAGTGTGTACATCTGAAAACATCTCCAAGCGTTCTCAGGCACATTTAAGCATTTCTCAGGGTGGGACTGGATGGAAAGTAAGCCTGAAAAGGTTACGATGTTGAGTGGACAGCATCCTTTCTACCTGCAATTAGTCAGAGATGTGCGTCCAAGAACATACAGCTAAGCATTGCTTAATGGTTAAGCAGTTGCCAGACCAAAAAATGGACCTGACAAATCATTCCACTTATCTTAATCCACAGATTTCAATGTTGTTGCACCTGATTTACCATTGTGTAAATGGATTTGTCGCCTTCATTATGAAATCAGGAGCAAATCAGTTATTTCAGTAGTGTATTTTACTTGGAACAGGTTAAAAAGAGACAGATCACTTTCTTTTTTTTCCATTTAGCATGAAAAATCCTATTTCAGCTGCTAATAACTTATGGTTATACACACTCTTGGTTATTAATGAGATGTAAAACCAAGGTCCTGACCACTTGTGGTTTTTACGGATCTCGTAAAAATTTTCCCCAGAGCAGCAGCATTAGGTTTGGTATCTTAGCCAAATCCAAAATGGAATTCCTACCTAAATTCCCCCTGTTTTGTGACTGAAAGATTGTGCTGCACTCCTCTAGAGGCTATCTCAAGAAAAGCTTCTCCCATCCCCTTAAACAAAAAATTGACTTTGGTGGTAACACCCCGAATGAATTTTAATGCAGCTAATAGTTCATGTGAGCAAGAGCTACTCTGGGTGAGAAAGCAACTCGCAGTCCGTCGCCGAGTTAGCTGTAGGGCAGCGTTAATTGCTGTCAGTAGAGTTCTGTCACTAGGGATGCCACAAAAAGGTGAGGAACTGAACAGCTCTGAATGATTTGATACGCTGAGTCTGGTGTATGGATCCAACATCATTTCACGGGGGCCGCAAGGAATCGCTCCGAAGGTGGTTGGTTGTTACAGCCCTTCGTGTTCATAACGTGCCAGAGCAAGACTGGCAATGACAGAAACAAAAAGGTGAAAGATAACATCATCTGCTACAGATAAGTCACAGCCCAGGCTCTCCCATGGCTTTAACACTTGTGTAATGGAGAAAAGTGTTTCCGGGCCTGAAGTGTAATCCTACGTTTCAGGCTGAGACTGAAATCTCTATACAGAGGAGGAATACAATCTGTGTGATGTCATTGAATCAGCTGCTGGTTTCAACTGGAAGCAGAAGGCCCCAAAGAAACAGTTCAGAGAGGTTTAAGTAATAAACCAGGTAGACCTAGCCCTAGATATTTGACAGATAAAAGGATCACAAAGGAAATAAAATTTCAAGGACTCCTTGGTTACACAGTGGGTAACTAAATAAAAACCATTATATTGCTGAAATTCCACTGAAGGTAAAATCCTGTTGACCTCAAATCATCCCTGAAATTTCACCAGGACACTGAGTCAATAGCTTTCCTCAGGTTATGATGATGCCTTCGGGCTGTTAAGCTGAATGACCCCTAAAAGCATCTCACAGAACAGCTGAAGTTGGAAGGGATACCCACAGATTGTCCCATTCAACACCCCCTGCTCTAAGCAGGTGAACTAGAGCGGGTTACTCTGGAGCATGTGCAGTCAGGTTTTGACTGTCTCCAAGAATGGAGACTCCACAGCCTCTCTGTCCAGCCTTTTCCAGTGTTTGACCATCCTCACAGTAAAGAACCTTTTTTTCCAAGTCGTATTTCAACTCGTACCCACTGCCTCTTGTCCTTTCACTGGGCACTAAGAGTCGGACTCCATCTTTATCCCCCTACTCGGATTATCTCCTGATGAGTGCCAACCCTACGTAGCCAGTGGACAATCCCCTACTGCTGAACCCCTGTTAGTAGAACATCACATCTTGCAAGACACAATCTATGCCTGGAAAAGGGAAGGCAGGTCTGGCAAGTGGCAGCCATGGGTACTCAGCCACTCACAAAACAAGAAGATCCAGCAGATGAAAACCTCTATATCCATCAGTCATGTTCTGCTCCCTGGGTCAGAGAAGAGAACTCCTGTGTGCTTGGCAAGCACACCACATTGACAACAACTCAGCAAAGATAAAGACTGGCGAAGAACTTAAAAACCATAAAAGTTAAAAACCCAACACACTATTTCCTTGGAAATATTGGATTTAGCAGGACGTTTGAGACTTCTGCTTCCCTGTTGTAGGGTAGAGGTTTCACCACATGACTCATGCACTGTGAATGGTAGAGGGGAGCTTTCTCTACTCCCAATTGAAAAGAAATTTCTCCCAAGTTGTTTTGCTTAATTAGAAGGAAAACACATCTACCTTTTTAACAGTGGGACTAAAAATAGCTACTCTCAGCTAATATTTCATTCCTTGCTCATTCTGCTTTGATAAACCTACCAGCTGGACACAGAGTCATCCAAGGTAAACACAGCCTTACGTTTTACTGCACAAGGCTACAAAAATTCCACCTTTCCTGCTATGTGCTGTAAAGAAATAAAATGGGACATCTCTCTTGCTTCACTTTCCTGTGCAGGGCATCCTTTCAGGAAAGAACACTGCTCCCAGAAGTACCTTCAAGGCTCAGAGAGATCAGTCATCCACAGAGAACTGTTTTCAACCTTCCTTCAGCTTGACAGGTTAGGTAAGGGCTTGACTTCTTCCCTTAGAGAACACCAATTGTGATGCTCTGCTGTAAAAGGTGACTGCCATTTACCCCAGCAATGGTGGCAATTCTTAAGCACTGCATTTATAGTATGTGTAAAATAATCCCTCAGCTTGGGCAGGTGCTATATGAATACAAAACACAATACAGTCACCCAGTCGAAGCGATACTTAACTAGAGCCTGGACTTCAACCTCAAAGAGATTCCAAGGAGAAAAAAGTTCACGCTGCAAAATTTGGGAGCGGGTCTCGAGCAGAGCTCATAAGCATTTACATCAAAGATTTGGTTTTGTCCTACCCTTATTAAACAGGACCTGCCTTCGCTGGACTTGCCAGCTCGTACTGCAGCCAAACCTTTGCCATGGATATTTTAAAGCAAAGTATTTCAACACAGAAACTGCTGCTTCCAAACAATGTCTGCTTTAATGAATGCCCACTAGCCTCCGAACGAGCACTGTGTTTCTTCTAGCACCGACGTACGTACAGCTGAATCAGAATTAACCAGGACCACTTTCTGCTTGCTTTTGCAATCAGAACAGATTCTGCTTATGGTCCAATAAATTTCACCTCGAGCCAAATTAATTCCAGAGCAGACTGAAATTTCGTTGCACCAGATCATGTGTGTCTGGCCCCTTTTGCGTAAAGCAGAACGCAGCAGTTCTAGAGACAGGGGAAGAAAGTGATTGATTATAAGCACCTCAAGAATTCAGCGTGTACACAACCTGTCCTGACAGAGCTCTGCGATGCACGACCAAAAGTTAGCTGAAGAGATGCTGCTTACAGTCCCCTAATGATAACTCTAAGTGCAGCAGCCAGCATTTTTTTATATAGAGGACTGTTTCCCAGACTTGCCCAACCTTAACCAATTACTCTCACAATAGCACTGAATGGGATATTTAGAATGTCAGCCCAATTGTTCTAACTTGCCCCCTTTGCCATGCCCCAATTTTTGACAGGTTTGTTCCTCTATTGCTATAGTGACTGCCAGCCCTAATGCTTGTGATCAAAGTCATGTTTTAGAGGTCACCTCCATTTGAAACAAGGGACATTTTTGTGTGAGCAAGGGGGAGAGAGAGAGAGAGAGAGAAGGGGCTGTGTGGTAGGGGAGACTCCCTTCTTTCTCAGTGTTGTAGTCTCCCATTTCATCCTGCTCCTACTCCTAGGACCTGCTTTTAATTCCCTAGCCCCACTTTTCTGCTCCCAAGCATTCTATGCAAATGTTTATCTTAAAGGATTCTGAGGGCTCTGATCAATTGACTGTGAATTTTTTTTGCAGCTTTCAGCCTGGGGTGGTTCTCCCAAACGTGTACCTTGCAAAATACACTCTCTAAGCCTAGCAAGTCATCAGCTACAGCCACAGACTCTTACACTTGCCACTTATGCACAATTAGCACCGTCCCAAATCCTTTCCTACAAGAGCCACAATCACCTTAAACAGATCATCTGACTTCACCAGAAACACCTCATCTGCAATTTCCAGTCACCACAACCTGTCTGGTGGAAGGTGCAGTGCAGAGGAAGCTCAGGCACACTCAGATGTTTATACTGCTGTATTTGCCTAAGGGAGTTGTGAAATAACATTTCAGAGAGGAAAGGGTTTGCCTGCAAGAGATACGTTCATGTTCCAGCATCGCTGTTGTCCTGTGATAGCTCACTTGCCTTTTTTGCATCAGTTGTTTCTGAACGGGGTAATGTTCATACACTAGAACTCCAAAATGCCCTTACACTTAATCAGCTACTATGGGACTGGAACTTCAGTCATGCATGTTCTAAAATAAATTATAATCATAAATTGTAGCCTTCCAGCATTTGCTTCAGTAAGCTAGAAAATCAATCATGCAAAGGGAAAAGAGAGAACATTTCTCTTCAGAATCAAATAAACTTTGGCAAGATTGCCTCAATCCTTGGAAAAAAGAACCAGCATCACACTGCTGCCAGGAATAAGTTCTACCAAGCACTGACAACACATAAACACCTACCTTGGGATGCCCGTGCAGCTCTTCGCTGTTCGAGAGGGTAGCGTTGAAAGGCTCTGTATATTGATTAGGTTCTTTCTTCATCTTTCTCTCTCTCTTCGCTGCTGTAACTCTGAAGAGGCAAAACTGCTGACAAAGTAAAGTTGCCACAAATACCCAGGTGCACCCCTTCATTTTGAAAAGGGAGGGGCCAAGTCAGGAAGAGCACTCTCCAAGCACAAAAACCTTCACCACCAATAATAGGAATAGACACAGACTTCTCTCTAAAAAAAAAAAAAAAAGTAAAATAAAATAAAAATAAATAAAGAGGTTAGAACTATTAAAGGTGATCCTCTGGGCTATGCAGTGTCAAATGAGCAGCACGCACGGATGCGCTGGTTGCTGGAGAGGTCTCTGCTCAAGCAGGACACATGGAAATGGTATAGATAAACTTGTTTGAAAATCTGGATTCACTCGGAGAAAGAGGTAAGTCCATTCAGCCTCTTGAAGCTTACATAAATACAAGAGGCCCTGGAAAGTCCTGCCACCCACCTTGAAGTGTCACTCCCCCCCACCTCCCCCCCACCTCCCCAATAAGTCTTCAGACTCGTTTAAAATGCACTCAACTATGAAACCTAGAGAAGTCAAATTGCTCAGGGCAACAGTTGCTCAGGCCGGAGCTGACGACACAAACTCATTAGGGGGGTTTGTTTGGTTGTTCCTCTTCAACAGGAGATTTCACTTTTTGTCAGTTGAAGCATCGTGCTCCGTTCAAAGCAGGCTTGAATACGTCCCGTCCATTCCCTCTTGAATGATACCTCCCTTTCCTCAGCGACAAGTCCTCATCCTTTCCTGTCAAGATGCTGGGGAACTGTAATCCAAGGTTGCTACAGCCACTGCTCTTCTGAAGAGGCTGAAAGCATCGCAGCTCAGCCAAGTGCTCAGCCTTCTAGGGAGTAAATAAATTACTCAAATCACAAAAGTTAAAATAGGGGGAAGCAAAGGGTCTGAGGATGCACCTTGGTCCATTAGGAACAGATAAAGCTTTCCCAAGTTTCTGGCTTCTCTCCCTCTTTAGCCGAGTTTATCTTCACTTTCCTTTACTGAGAGGATGAGCAGGACGGGTGGATGCTGCAAGCAGCTGTCAGGATGTAGAATCTCTCCTCTTTTTCATCTTCATCTCCCCTCACACTAGGCAAGATTTCAGGTACCTCTGAGTGTCGATCACATCTGATTTCTCTCACTGCTCCTTTCCCCGGCTGCACACTGGCAAAACCTTCCTCAGCTTTTGCTTTACCTCAGCAAATAAGTACTTCTTTCCTGAATGAGTTTCCATCAACTTCAAGAAAGGGAAGAAAAAAAAAAAAAAAAAAGAAAGAAAAAAAAAAAAGGAGGAGGGATCACATTCTAATGAGCTGTCAAGCCTATTCTCTTCACATTCCTATTAGACTCACTGATAAGTGGAGCTGGCCCGTGTGCCAGGCAGATTTAAATCAATGCCCATTCCCTGCTCCCTCCCTCAGCCCTGTTCCGCACCTCCCCTTCATTATCTCAGAGAAATCACCATTTTTCTGGGAAGTTTGTAAAACTGTACACGAGTGTGTGGTAGAGCTGCAAATCTGTGGCTTGGAATATGCACTCGGCATCGCACCACACGCTGAACCCTCCGAGCTCTGGCTTTACACTCCAGTTAGCTCTGCCCCACGCAACGCTTCCACCCCAGCTCTCCTCGGGGGCAGCCCCAGCGGGGGCTTCCCGAGTTCTTTACAGGAGGGTGGGCTGTGCCTTAAAAAGAACAGAAGACCAAAGGTTACACATCTCCTGCAAGCATTTCATAAGGGAGATCTTGAAGTGCTGGGGCAGCCTGCAAAGCTTTGTCAGTTCCCCACCACCTAGAACAAATACCCCTGTTCTTTCTACAAGCACGCAACAATTCATCGGAGGTTGTACCATGAGAAAGTCTAAGAATGAGAAGAGACCATATAATTGGAAGCACCTTATGCAGTCAGCACACCACAGGTTTGCTTTCTTTTAACAGTCCCTTCCCCGTGCCTTCTGTAACACCAGTAATAATGCGAGCACAGCTCTTCACTGGACTTTAAAGGCAGCCAGGGTGGATCAGGAGGAACAGCTCTATGATCTATGGCTCAGGGAAACTGAGGCATGAACAACCTGAGGGCAAAATCAAGGAGAATACAGAGACATTTTTTCTTCTTTTTTACAGCATCTCTTGAGAGAAATGGAATCTGGGAGAGAGGAGAGAGAGAGAAGGGAAATTGCACAGAAGCTAAATAGTTAACGGAGTGTCACCCCTCCCCCAACCAGCTCACATTCCATCAAAACTACGTGGCAGACTTTATTTGTTAATAATATTTAACTTTCTTTGGCGCCTTCTCATACTTAAGCCTCTTTTTTTCAGGTTAGTTGTAGACAAGCCATGAATTTGTAAAAGTGCACTTGATGACACATTAATAGGACAATCTGTCATATCGCAGCTAAACAGCCTGACAGATCCACACACCATGGCAAGAAATGACATCCAAGGCTGGGATGGGGCAATGGCTTTTTTGGGCTGCATCCGTCTGCCTGCAACGTCTCCTTTCCCATCCTAAGAGCCAAACCCCGAGACCAAATCCTCAGGTTTTGAGGACGTGAATCCGAACTACGTTTGCAAGCAGAAGACAAAGTTACTTGATGGTCCAGCAGGACAAACTGCCGGTAGCTAACTCCTGACTGGATGCTTTTCTCTCTGCTGGATTGAAAGAAGTGTCAGCACCGTTGTCACCTCTCCTCCAGCCTCCAGTTCAGCACTGGTACCATCCGTGGAAACACCACACTCCCCACTGCTGCTGTTCTCACGCCCGAGTCGCAGCAGCTCCAAAGCACCCGAGTCTTGCACGAGCAACATTCAACCCCTACTCACAAACAAAACGGGAATAGGCCGACGTTGCACTTCACAGGACAGCAAACCAAGGATCTCAAAGGCACTGAAAAGACAAACAGTTTCTCCTCCAGCTCAGCACCGCTGCAGGAATAACGCGAATAATTAAGAGCGTAATGATATCAATTCAATTCTGCATGAGGGAAGTTTTGATGTAGGAAAGATATTATAAGAAGCCACATTTCCATTTCAAAACCACGTGCAAGAATCCAAACAGAGTGTTTGCAAACACTCTAGGAAGGGCGTGTAAAGCTTGAGAGGAAACTGAAGAGTCAGGCAAGAAACTTGTGATTCGATCTTTCAATCTCTACTTATGCAACTCCCCTTTTCGCTCAAGCTAGACCTCACCTCACTGTGCTAAGAGTAATACCCAAAGGGCAGAAGGTCAACAGCTTGGATTTTCCCAGAATTGCCCACTGGAGCTCTAACTGGTATAGAAAAGGTGATTTCTTGAAGCCAATGCAGCTGAAGACACGTCACCATTCACTGACACCCACACTCCCACCCCTGCTTCACAGCAGAGAGAAGTCCCGAGCACTCCCACCATAGATCCCAGTTTAAAGGTGAAGTTTCCCAAGGCTAATCCGATGTAAACTCAAGCTGTTGACTGGATTAATCTGCACTAGAACAAACCTAAACACATCAGCAGACAAAAAAAATAGCCGCGTTGGGAAGACAAACCAAGAGCTTACAGCCCCTCTGGTTGCTTTCTGCCCAGTCCCATCCCGTCCCTGCTGTTTCAGAACCTCTCCCCTCGGCTCTGCCCCGCAGCCCGCCACGACCCACGCGGGACAGCTGCGCCATCTCCCGGCAAAGCCACGGAAACACCGAAACTGGGCAAACTGGGAAACCTCTGCTGCCCTGCAGGTTTCTCTCGCAGCAGGCTCTGCAGGGATGCGGGAGGGACACAGCGTTTACCGGGGCAGAGCTTCTACCACTGAGAAAAGGTTCCTAATAAACCGTCTTCATTCAGTGCCCAGAAGGCTTTTCAGTAACATATGTGAATGCTTTTGAGTTTTCAATACACTCCTTTTCTAGGGGATTTTTCCACTGCAAACCTGACTTTTCTGCTTTAAGAAGCAAGGCGCTTGCTGCGCAGCAAAAAAAGAAGTATCATCTTGTGTGCTATTTGGCAATAAAAGTCACTGACAGCAACAAATGATGAGCAGAAATTATTCAGAGACATTGGCAATCCACCTTTTATCATGAACGTTTATTATGAACAAACAACTTTACAATGCAGTCATTTCTACTCCTCAGTACATGCTTGAAGGTAACTTCCGAGACCTTGAAATCTTAGGGGGAGAAAAAAAGTTGTGACTACACACAAATCCAGGGTTTAAAACAAACAAAAAGGGAGATCCTTAAGGGCGACCACTGAGATGTCTTCTGATTCCAGCTGCAAAACTCCCGGCAGCACCTGTGTGCAATAACCTTACAGAAATCTATGGAATTGCAGCATGAAAGTGAAGGGCCGGACATTTGTTCCGACATCATCTACTGAGGGACAGGTTGTTTTAGTTTTATTACATTAAATAATGCACTGCTTCAGGGCATGAGAATATTTTTTGCATGGCAAAGAATGGTTTACTCCATGGAACGACTTTGGTAACAGAAAGATCAGATAGCGCGTACTAGTAGAAATCCTTTTAAAAAACACAAACCAGTAAAACCTACACAAAAGGGACTAAGTCTTGTTACCAAAGGCAAGGAGCAAGGTGTATCAAAACTGTGTGAGCCATAGGTGTGAGGGTTTGGCCAGACAGTGCTCTGAGCTTTCAATAAACAGCACCCGAAATGACTGTCCAGTCTGTCTCCAAATCCAGGGTACTGAAGAGGAACTGCAAATTGGTTTGGGTTTGTTTTTTCACATACAACCAATCCTCAAGAAAAAATGCAGCATGTCCAGGGTTTAACCAAAGGGGTTCTTTTGTTTCCAATTGTGGCACTTAAAAAAAAGAGACCCACCTTCAAATGTTTGGGTGTAGCTTAAGGCCAACTTCTTGTCACATAATAAAATGCCTTTTGTTCAGCATCTCCCAATTCTACCTCCGTTGGGTACACATCGGAAAAGATGCCAACACACCATGGCCAAGGTCTCCTTGCCTTTGTCTTCATTTACGTGGACGAAAGAACTTCCGTAAGATAAGAAGATAAACACAGATAACCAAGTATAAGCTGCTGTCTGGAGGCGATGTCAACGGTGATAAAAGGCCTTGCGAGAACACAAACATGTTTGAGAGATACCAAGATCTACGAGACAGAACAGCCTCAGCTACAGGTCCAGATGCTTGGAGGATCAAAAAAAAAAAAAAAAGCCATCAGCCTGACAAAGCCATCTTGAAATCCTGTCACTTCAGGAAGGACATGACACTCCCCCTCCTTTCCAGCACAACCCCTGACCGACAGAACGTCACTGTTTCTAGAGAGATACAACTGGTGCTTCTCTTTTGTACAAAGAGCTGATTAAGCGCATACAAGAGGTAAATTAAAAAATAGTTATAAATAAGATTTGGTAAAACCACAAAATAAAAATTAAAGAAAAAAAATAAAAAAAAAAAAATCAAAGATTTATAAATACATTTTAAAATCCAGCCTTTTCCAAACTCTAAGCCCGCCCCACCCCCCCATTTCCTCCTTCCCTTCCTTACCCTAAAAACTGCTTTAAGATTTCTTTAGTGTAGAGCTGTTCTGCTACTTCTGCTCATTCCTACCTACTGCAGAGAATTGGTCACATTTATTGATGCTCTAAGCTGCGGCTCATGGGTTAAGAACACACTTTTGCTTACAATTCGAGGAGAAGCAGAGAGAGCAAATCTGAAAGGGAAAAGCGTTTCGAAAACATTCTTAGATACGTGAGGTAATATTTATTTGGGTGCAGTGAGATGCAGAGTGTTTGCTACCCTGCGATCACCTCTGACCGTCTGTTGTAGCACTAACGGTGGGTGTGTTCTTCCCCGGGCATCGCTGCCACTTATGAAAGGCACAGGAAGTTTGCCTCTGATGAAACAAAGCATTTGGATAAAATTAAGCAAGGGAGGAGAAAAAAAAAATAGTAGTAATTTCAGACAGACTTTTGAACTACCTTAGGAGCTTTAGTGTTTATCCACGGTCTTCTAATCCCATGAACAAACATCAATATTTCAGTCATCAGAACGGGAACACTGCTGAATTTACACCTAAAAGCAAAAAGCTTCTAGAATCTCAAATTAGATGGGTCTGGGTTTTTTTTTGGCAGGTTTGTTTTTTTAAGAGTTTATGCAAATCTTCAAGTAAGCAAGGTGAACTAATTTGAAGGGTTTACTTCAGCTAGTGACAGTTCAGATTAATTCATTTGACTCTGAAGAAGCTATTCAGACTCATTTCTCTTTTTGCCTTCACAAGGGCTATGGTTACTCCATTTACCAAAGCCCACAAACAGCCCCAGAGCAGATTTTCTGAATACACAATCAACTGGCCATTGGTGTGTGCAGTTTTATTATCATTATTTTTTTCCAACAGTGGCACCTTGTGATCAAACTTAAGTATTACAGCTTTCAAATAGAGCATCTCCCCAGGTGGAGATCCGTTAAGTGAACAAATCCAAAGCACTACTGGATATTACTGGGCACCCTGCTAAAGACTGATTCAAATGCATTCTTGATAATCATTCCTGAAGGCTGAGAACTGCACTTCTTGCAACCCAAATAAAGCTTTCGATGACACTGTGACAATTTAGACAACACATTTAACACACGGGGTGTTATTTTCCCACTCATCTAATCACTACTGACTAGAGATGCGAATGATGCTGCTTCTATTTTAGAAGAGAAACCAGCAACCTGCGGTAGCATCAAAGTTCACATTAAGCAAACCCTTAGCGAGTCCACGTGAAATCTCTCCTGGCATCGTTTCAACACCTGCACAGCCTCTTCCCTAATGAAAATAAAATGATATGCAGAAATCGTGACGTCTTAAAAATTGTCCGCTGAAGTACAAAGCTGTATCTGCTTACGGTTTGCTCATTTCCAATAACAGATGGAGAACTGCTATAAAAATCAAAGCACTAGAAATGGCAGCGTCTCATCAATAATGCTTTGACTATTTGTGAGCCACTACTAGATAGTAGTGAGGACAAGAGGATCTGCGAGCGGAACTTTTTAGCTTTCTGACTACCCGAAACGACTCCGTTTTCCCCAACGTAACCCATGAGCCAAACGAAAGTTTTACCCGCGACTCGGTCAAACAAATATTTATCCCAGCGTCAAAAAAAGTCAGATGCCCAAAGAGTCCCGACTCATTCTGCAACTACCACTAATTTGGTCTTGGATTTCTTTTAATTCTCCTCATTCTTGCGCTATGCTTCTCAGCACGTACTTCACTGTGTAGGCAAAGGCTGCAAAACCAACTATAACGAACAAGTTCGCCAAAGCTCCGCCTAAAAGTCCATGGTTACGGTTGGCCTGCTGGAGCCCGGGGTGATTGGCAGGTGCCAACGGTACATGCCCGTTAAGAAGGGGAATTCCGTTCTGACCGTAGTGTGCTTCCCCATCAGGGACAACATCTGGTAGAGGGAGGGATGGAGGTCTGTTACTGAGCTCTTCTTGTGCTTTCTGTTTTTGTTTGATCTCCTGGGGAAAGAAAAAAAAAAAACAAACAAACAAAAAAAACAAACCACAAAACTGAATAGCTGAAAGTGGTGAAGCTATTGGTGTTTTGAAAAGAGTTCAGAACCCAATTAGTTTACAGATCTACAGAGAAGTTGAAGAAATGCAGAAAGCCAGATTATTGCCAGGATGGATTTCCTTACCTCCACCACTTCAGGGAAGAGCTCACAGAAGACTTTATCTTTTAAATTAAACGCTAAGCTCTGTGCAGCAAGCTGTCTTTTCTGTGGAGGAGACAATAATTATCAGCAGTTGCACATCAACAAGCTTAATAAACTTTAATTATTTCCCAGAAGAATGGTGCAAACCTACTACGTTTTCTAAGAAATCCTCTCCCCATCCCCACACGACCTAAAATTGACTCAGTTCATCTACCCATCATCTCTAGTAGGCATGTCTGAGGTACCCGAGTGCCAGCTGCTGCTCTTTGAACTCGGAGGTCACATCCAGCATTGCCCAGGCTGACAAAAGGCCCACCAGAGCGTCCTGCGCTTACCGTGAACTCAGATGTTTCTATGCTGCCCAGTGTGGGGCCTTTCTCCACCATAAAACTAAGAAGACCCGTCAAGATCGTCGAGACCGACCAAGCTGGATTCCATGTATCCGGGTGGAAATCAGTGATGGAGAGACACAACCTTCAGGAGACAGGCAGTGTGGTTTGGTTTTGCCATTAAGATTATTACATAATAGATGTATTGCTAAAGTGGTGTTCATCACTTAAGCATTAGAGGGAAATCCTTACCTTGTATTACACTTAAACCTTCCATTAGGTGTGGTCATATAAATACTAGGAGGTTTAAAAGGAAATTCTCTGGGGAATATTAGCTTCCCATGATAATAGCCACCTGCATTACAGAAAGAGATTAATTACTTATTTTGCATGAAGCTGATGCCCTAAACTGCTACTCAAATGAAACCCTTTACTTGCTGTCTCCTCCTCCCCCTCACACTGAAGGGATCAAGCTCATCACCTTGTGCCTCACAGGAAAATGAATTCACACCTGCAGCAGATCTACTTTGGAGGCAATTCTCCCACATGCGTATTACAAACAGCACTTTTTGTTGGCAAGTCCATAATATATTTAACATGGACAAAACACCAGCCTGAGTGTGTTTAATACAGTACAAATGGGCTCATTTCCCCAAGACACAGCTAACTGCAATCCTACAAAGAATCTGACTTTAGAAAGCATTTTGTGAGAGGCTCCAGAGGACACTGTGAAACACACGACTACAACACATTAATGAGGCTTTTAAAGTTCCTGGCTTTCTCCACAGGAACTCATAGAGAAAATATAAATCTCATTTCTCTGAGATGGCAAAATGGGATTTTTTTGGCTATTGTTTTTGACCGTCACATACTATCCAAAGCAAGAAATTTGCCCCAAGACCTTTAGCAACTACTTAATAGGGAGTTATCTTCAGTTTAACCTAAATGTGGTTTTGTTAGAAGCCTCGATAACAGAAAAATTACTAACAGCAATTCGTTAAGCGCTCCCTCTGTTCAACGAGCCAACACACAGCTTTGAAACAGCACTGGCAGCTTGCAGGGCTATCTACAGCAGCTCTGTTTTGCCCATTCAAACAGGCAGGTAATCACTGGGGCACGCCAACCACGAGGTAAATGCACGCACACTTTTACTGCACACCAACTTTTACCTTCGTAAGGAGTCATTTCAGGTCCCCGTACAACATAGTGCCTAGGACAAAGAAGGGAAGTTAAGCGGTACGAAAGCCACCGTGCCACCAGCCACCCGTTTCTTGCCAGCACTTCAGTAAAAGTTTCACCCTCCACCTCCCAAACCCAAGATTCTCCTACAATCTGTAGGAGTGAGGGAGTCAAACTTGAAGACCTGGAAAATCTTGTTCTCTCCACCAGCAAGGGAAGGCTTCATTCTAATTCTTACCATTCGAGGATATTAGATGGGAGGGGCTCTGCACAGATGTAAGGCACTGGATCTTTCTTAATTCGAAGATAGTCTTGTTTAAGTCTCTGTGTTGCTGTCGTTGGTGCTCTCTTGTTACTGTTGTTGCTCATCTAGTTAAAAAAAAAATAAAATATAATCATCTCCGTGCAATCTTAACAGGCACAGAGCTACTACGTTTCATTAACAAAAGCTACAAAGAATTTTTCTTTAATATACATTAAATTACCATCACTTTTAAGGGGCACATGCACAATCTTCACCAACACACTCCCAGGAGATTCTGTGCCCTCCCAAAGTGGGGAAAATACTCCTTCCAGAACACTGCTGTTTAACACATCATTGTGACATTCTTTTAAAGGGCTTAGTCCTTGAGGAATTAATTTCCCTGTTCAGTTTGAATATCTATTATGTACGTTTGCCTGTCATTTAAACTTGTTTGGTGTTTCTACACATCCAGTTATCTCAAATAAATAGCAAACAAACAAAACCCCTTATTACTGACTTTGAGGTGAAGGATTTTAAGCCAAATCTGCTGCCTAAGAGTCAGTTGAACATACAGAATCTGAACCAGATTATTCTCTTCCACATAAACAAAGACCTCATCCAAATGGAGACAAAACAGTGTGAAGAAAGGAAATTCCATGCTGCTTACAAGACAAAGAAAGCATTAGTCCTTACAATGCACCTACAGAGCACATGTCAATTAACAACAGCTACTTAACTCACTTTCCCCACCAGAAATTTAGCCAGTTGCTTTGCTTTAGAGGTGGAAACTCCAGCAGGAACGGAAAGATTTTACAGACAGCTTGTACAAAGAGATAATGTAATAGCAGCATTGGACATGAAAAGTATTTTAAGTGCTTATGGTCCTTTCTATTTCTTCAAACAGCCAACTACAATAATAAATGTATTAAATAAATAATATTTAAACCACGAGCAACAATTTCACATGGTCAAATATTCAAACCCTACTTAACATAAAGGCGTTTAAGCTGGATTTTATCAGAACGACTTCAAGTCATCGTTTGAAACAGTGTTTTTTCTTGAAGTAAGTTACACGTTTTTAAGTCACACCTCTTGAAGCCACAAAGGTAAAGATTTTTCTCTCAGGTAGTCATCTTTGATTTTAAAACACCAATCAAACCCTATCTCTTTTTTATTTACCGCAGTTATTTGTTCTGAAGTCTTGTGACAGAGCCCTTCACTACGGACTGATAAAAAAGAAATAAATCACTGAAACATTTGCCAGCACTGAGGATAGTTACTGGGATTTTAACACCTCTCGAAGCCCCATCTGAAAGAACATTTGTATCTCAAACGCAGAAAATAAACGGCGAAGCTCACAGAAGCTCCCACTGCAAAGTGATTTCCCCCTCTCGCCAAGACAATTTGCCTGAAGCCAGGAAGGAAAGGACTCGCCAGTCTTCAGCCGGCCAAGCCCCAGCACCACGACGGGCGCCAGCCCGACAGGGTGGAGCCGGGAAGTAACGCAAGGGCACCGCAGGACTCGCGTTCCACCTGCCTTGGCGAGCGACGGGAGCAGCTCTTCCTGCGGGAAAGCCTGACCCCGGCCCTGCCGATGCCCGCTCCGTGCCTGGGAGACGGGCAGCGAACGCAAGAACTGAGGCAGGAGCAAGAGGACAAGCGCGGGGAGGAGGGATCAGAGCCTAGAGCGAGCCGGCTGCCCGGCACGGGCCTCAGCAGGCCGGGGAACAGAGGGACGGAGGGAGGGAAGCAGCCACCCCAACCCTCCCTGATCCTTGAGCTCCCTCACGGGCTCGCCCCGCCGGCCCAGGCCCCACTCACCTCTTCCTGCTCGAGCAGGCCTCTCCACCGCCGGGACGCCCCACCCGCCTGCAGCCGGAGGCCGAGCGAGAGAAGGAGGAAGGGAGGGAGAAAGGAAGGGAGAGCTAAAAGAAAAAGCGGGCAGGGCTGGGCCGCGACCCCCACGCCTCCCCGCTGCGGCGCGACCGCGGCTCCCAGCCAAAGATGGCGGCCCGGCGAGGCGGGGCCAACGCAGCGATGGCGTCTCCTTCCGGGAAGGAGCCGCTCCGCTTCCGGGGCGCGCGTGCGTCACCCGCCCGCTCAGTTGACTTCCGCTTCCGGTCACTGTCATGGCGGCCCCGGGATGGGGTGGGGTTGTGGAGGATGGGAATAAATGTCGCTGGCAGAAGCTGTTTGTGCTCTGATATCGCAGTGCGGTTATTGCGCCTTTAGATAAGGTTGTACAGGGGCGGGGTCGCCGGGTTTTTGCTCTCCTGAAAAAAAGAATGGGGGTGTGGGGGGGTGGTGTGTTCGTTGCTTGGGTTTATTTTGCTCTGAGCCCTGAATCGTAACGTTCCCGGCCTTCACAGAGCGGATAAATGCCCGCTCCTTTTCAGTCGCTCGGTACACAGGAAGTGCTTTTTGTTCCAGCTGTGCACCGCTGGGGCAATCAACACGAAGCAAACCGTGTCCTATCGCCTTCGGAAGAGCAAAGCAAATGGCACCGCCGTGCTCTGGGAGGCCCGATCCCGCAGGAACGTGGGGCGGCAATTCACTTGTCATTTATCCGGACCATCCTAGGAGAAAATGTTGCAGAGTCTTGCTTTGTGTCTTCAATCTCAGACACCCCCCCCCCACTCGCTGCCTAGTGGGGCCGTGCCCAGCCCATCCCACTAGGGGATCAAACACGACTCCTGCCCTTGAAAGATTAAAGATTTTATCAAGGCAGGGGCCGTGGAGTGTTTCCACCATTCCCTCGTTCTCGGCACAAGGAACGGCTTGAACGAGTTACGCAAAAAGGTTATTTCTGTGCCTCTGGGTTTATGAGACCTCAGTCACGACACTGGTCCTTTGCTAAGGATTTCAGCTTTTATTGTCTGGTGGCGAGTGAATCTGTTCTCTTTGGTGAGCTGTGTCCAGCCCGAGACTCATTTCCAGCTGTATTCACTCTAAATACTTGTTCACGCACCCAAATCACCAACCACTTAAAAATTCCTTTTCAAAAGCCTAAGAAATAACCTATTTCTGGTTAAAACATTTCATCTTTTAGCACTTTGACTGTCAGTGATCTACCGAATCATATCACAGTTGAGAGAAATTTGTTTACTCCCAATGCTTTTCTTGCAGGGCTTTTGGAATTCACATCAGGTGATGTCTGGAAAAAGGAATTCAGGCAGTTTGATTATCCAAGATTTAATTTTAAAAAATCCCCAAACAACCAAACCATAAGGAAGAGATTTAGTCCTGATTGATACACAACTGGGTTTAGTGCCCTAGGTGCAGAGCACAGCGGCTGTGTTGCGCTCATTAACTAATAGCACTAATAGTTAATGAATGCAACAAACCAAACTAATAGTTCCCAGCGTACCTCTGTCGCCGGGCTAAGAATCTTCTCTTATCGCCTCAGGTGAAACAAAAAGGCAGAAACCAAACGGATTGAGTTGCCCAAGGAGTTTCCAGCAGTCTCGGAGACAGGACTGCTATACAGGGAAGTTCTTTTTGCCGTTCTAAAAGTCGCGGAGCTGTCTTCCCTGTGAGCAGCCCCTGCAGTGACCGTGGTTCTGCTCCTTGCCTGGGCGCTTCACCAGTAGCCAGGAGAGGGCAGTGGTGGCCCACGCACTTTTACCTGCGGTTCTGCAGCAAACTGGTGGTGTTTGGACTCGCAGAACTCTACCGAGAAATGTAACAACTTTTGTTCCTTAAGCTGAGAATATCAACAAGAAATATTTTTCTAGAATTATGAAAATGATAGAGTTTATTGGGGGGGGAAGACCCAATCTGAAATCCTGAAGAGAGAAATTAACCACATAAAAATATTCTCCGTTTCCTGAGGGGTGTAAAAACTTTAATTTCATAGTCCCATTTCAAATGTCTAACCTTTTCCAGACTTCAATCACAACAATAGGATCTTTCATACACAAAGTGTTCTCATGTCCCACCCGTGGCCACCTCACAACCCTGTGAGTTTATCAAACCATAAGATTTCCTTTGAACCGCTCTGATTTTGGTGCCGTGAAATCCTTCAAAAAAGGTTGTTTCAAACAAAGTAACAGTTGATCTGTTTCATTTTCATCTCTTGCACTCACACATCCTTGTATCTAACCTGAGACAGCAGTTTGCAAAGGCTTGAAGGCTGTGCAGAGCAGAAGGCACTCTTTATAATAAATTATTATTATTCAAGATGTAAAGCACTGTATAAATACAAGCTGTTATTAGAACGCTCTATTAGCCCACATGTGTTTCACCTAATAAATTCCCCTTGGCAACTCATACTACATACCTAGTTTTATACCCTTTGACCTGAGGACAATTACCCTTTATTTTTTTCCCTCTGCTCCACCATCTTGTCCTTTTCTTTGTGCGCGTGTGTTTACGCTGAAATTCCGACTAAGTCATCTAAGCTTAGAAACGTAAGAACCATGTGAACCCGGAGGCTGTAATAGAGGCCCCAGAATGCTGAAGGGCTTCCAGAGCTCCTGTTTACACCTCAGTCCTTCTCCCTCATGTGCCCCAACCCCAAAGTATTTCATACATAAGTGTGTTGTCATTAACATTCCATTCATCTCCCTGGTGTATTATTCTGGAGGCTAATGACAGCGTACAACGAGACCTCTCTCTCCCCCTCGAGTTTCTTTCTTCTCGGTTGTTTTCCGACATGTAAATGAATCACGCTATAGAATTTCCTCTCTCTTTAAAGTATCTTTGGTCTACTGCTATCAGGTCTTGAAGGTGTAGTATGAACCTGGGCTTGGGAACTTGCTAGGAGTTCCGAGTTTATGTTTTTAAATTACTAAGTGCATCAAGCAAATAAGTACATGCTGCTAAATTAACTTAGAAGGTGAGTAACTCCAGGACAGAGGCAAGTGAGACAGTTCACTGTCCCATCAAGGTTGGAGTTGGTTTTTAATTTGCTACGAGCCCCTCAGCAGTGGTTACAGGGCATGAAAACATCTTTATGTGCTTCTGAACACAAAACTTTCATATTATTCTTGAAAAATACACAGCATTCTGATCTTGACACTGCAGGAAAACTGTCCTTTAATTGTAATAGTAAGAAAAACATTGCACGTTTTCAGGACAGATGCAAATAACAGGAATCAGAGTTTCTCCTATCTATTCTAGTTGTAGGTTCCAGTTCTAGGTGTTCTAATTGCACTGTTAGTTGTGGGTGCCTTTAGGTAAGTCCTTTGCTTCGGTTTCTCCGCCAAATGGAAGCGTTTCGTCTCGCGCTCCTCCATGCTTGCAGTCAAATGAGCATTTTGAGGCTGACCTCGGTGGATGAAGAAATAATTTGAGAAAGAAAACGCACCCCGAGGAATATAGCGCGGGTTAATTAGTCTTCACAGGTACTCAAATGTAATCTTGTCCAGTAAATGTGGCAATGCTGTGGCTGCTGAGCTTCTCTGTTGAGATCGTCGGGAAGGACCGAGGACGCTTGGCAGAGCGGCCGTGCCTCAAGGCTGCTCACAGCTCGGGATGCTGATGAAATGGAAAGTTCTCGTATCCTCGAAAGGCATTTGATATATCCCTGGGGAAGTAATTTCCCCAAGTCCTGCTACCAACAGCCACGTCCCAGGGGGATCAGGAAAGGATCTCCTCTCATATGTACTCAATGGGCAAGGTTGTTTTTTTTCTTTTATTTACCTTATGGGTTGACCATTGCTGCTTCAGATAACCAAGATAGGTCTCTTAGCTTAAGTAGTGAAAAAAACCCAGGAGTTGACACAGTGGTCTCTCATGCCTTACTGCCTCCTAAACAGGGGCCTCAGGGAACTGAGGATTCAGAGCAAACAAAAGCCACACGGATCAGTAATGAAGGAGGTTGAGGAGTGTCACACCCAAGCAGGTGAGATGTGGGTGGAGATTGCCAACTGCAGCAAAGGTGACGGTGGAGTTGGACAGAGGGGCAAAAAGCTTGGGTGGAATGC
The DNA here is from genome assembly GCA_025331215.1 of Actenoides lindsayi. Classification (NCBI taxonomy): domain Eukaryota; kingdom Metazoa; phylum Chordata; class Aves; order Coraciiformes; family Alcedinidae; genus Actenoides; species Actenoides lindsayi. The sequence continues at coordinate 109,721 of WTSP01027899.1, read as the reverse complement.
AGAAGGGGAGAACAAATGGAGGAAAAAGTACTCAAGGACCTCAGAACAAAGGGGATTGTGGCAACCTTGATCTGAACGGGCTGGAAGTTGTCAGTCAGGCATGGGGCTGAACATCTGAAAGCCACAGGGAAGGAAAGAATGAATCTTTAGAATGTTATTAAGCAAGAAGTAGCAGTTGAACAATCACCTTGAAGAATTCATCCTGTGAGTAACAGGCGATTTAGCTCAGGAAGCCATAGAAAGATCTCTTATTGAGCAAGGGAGCGTGGCCAAGTACAAGGCACAGTTGCAAAGAGCTCAGTGATGCTGATCAAGCCATTTTTGAATTAATCTAGATGAAATGAAATATATGGTGCAGACACCATTTGCGGAAAGGCCTCAGCTAGGATTTTGCCTTTGTTCTGTGTTTGAATGCTGACAAATATTGCCGAACTGCATTTTTCAAGTGCATTTCTTCCTTTTGAGAGAATACAACAGTTTTATGAGGGTTTTTGGTTGGTTGGTTGTTGCTTGAGAGGGGCTTTCAACAAAAGAATTTTGTAATTCTGAACCTTATTAAAGACAGAAGGATATTTTCTGTTCAAGGTATAGTGACCCTCCATCACCGATCGCTGAATGCAGTGCAGCTCTAACTGCCTGTGTGCAGGTGAGAACGGGGACACAGAGCTGACACCACTGTCCCAGGGTCCCGTTTGTAACAAAGCACTAATTGATCACACCTTTCCCACTGCCTGAGTTCAAACCAAGAGAGATTCTTGACCAATAATCCTTCAGAGATCATTTTAGAAGAGTACAGGACATGAACGCTGAAGTCTTGTTCAGATTTAGTTCAGGTCATTCTAGCCTGCCTTCCTGAATTCCCTTCCAATGTCAAGTGCACGTGAGGTGCATCACTTCCAGTTCTCAGCTATGAGCAATGTCATTTGCATCTGAACATCTCGCTGCCTTCCCATCTAAAAGTAGCTCTGTTGCCTTGGTGGATGAAACAGCAGAGGGATTTGGGTTTTGGTTTTCTCATAAAATGCTGTTGAATTGGCTCTTTAATCTTTGGCTAAAAGGAAATTCGGAGGTATTATGTGTGTTTGTTTTTCTTGTTTTAGGGTTTTCATCCTTCTGAGAGGTTTTATTGCTCTAACTACATTCCTGGCTTTTACTGAGTAACTTGCCTTCGATAAATGTTTTGTCAGTATAATGCATGTTTGTCTCATTGTATTATAGAACTATATTAAATTATTATCTAGTAGAACTACATTATTTTGTAGAATTCTCCCAACCCTTTGATCCCCTAGGAAACTGATCCTCATTTTTTCTTTTTCTTTTTTTTTCTGAAATGGAAAATAACTTGTTCGTAATCAACATGGGTGATTATCTTGAGCTTCAGAGAAAGGCTGTGATGGTTCCTGAGTCCCACTGATTCATTGTTGATGATGAGGAAATCAGTCAATTGTTTTGCAGCTCCATTTTTCTTCTTATATAAAGAAAGGATAATATTATTTATCTAGCTTTACTGGAAGCATGCACACACTTAATCACTTGGTGAGTGTCACCTATTTTGAGCTCTCTGGGCTAAAGGTTCCATATCAGCAAGTGTGAAACATGAATCATAATCTTTGTTTTCCATAATCACAGCTGTTATGATCATGATCAACGTTCATTTATAGGTCAGATTAATACTTTTTGTGGTTTCTTTCATTTTCTACTGTCTGAACTGGAGAGGCAGCAGGCAATCAGACAGCCTTAGGTGACCTAAATAAAATGACAGACAATTTAACCTAAGCACTGATAAATCCCTGATAAACTTGCCGAAATCAGAGCTTTTTTCCCCCTCCCTTTGATTTCCTCTCCTGCCTGGCTAAGGCCAGGCATGACCTCCTTTATGATGATTGACAAGGAGATAGTATTACTTCAAAAATTAATTCTGTCAGGTTTCTGAGTCAGAAAGGGGAGAGGTCAGTCCTCTTCCTTACTTATTCCATTGCTACTAGGTTAGGAGCTCCATTACCAGGACCCAGTTCCCATTTACCTCTCCATCCTGCGTTTCCTGAACAATAATTGGTACACAGGCATCAGTGGCCATAAGTGGCCTTTTAATGACATCACTTTAAGATCCAAAGACAACTAGGATGACATACCAGCTTCTCTTTACTGTTCATCACTTTCACTCAGAGCCTTTCACTGCTTCCGCATGCTCCTCTTTAGGACCTGACATTTGTATGATTATATTGCTCTGTACATCCAAAGCACAGCAGTGGAACCTTATTAAGCTATTACCTTGCGAGATGGATGTCTGCCTTCAAAAGCCATTATCATGGCTGTGGTTTCATGACTGCTGAACTTCCTTTAACGCCAGGCAATCTCTTCACAGGTCTCTAGAGATAATCATTCTTCACAGGGATCGTTTGCAGTTTCACAGCAAAATATTTTTTCTTACTTAAAATATTAATTTAGTCCTACAGGGAGATCCTGGCTGAGCTGACCAGTGGCTTGGTTTCCTCTGGTTAGACTGGGCTGCTTTGCTATATTTCTTTGACACCTCTGCCTTGAGCTAGAGGACTTGTCTCCAGTGCTGACAAGAGGAACCGAGCCTTTCAATAGCAAAACATTTCCTTTATACAGCTTACCAAGCAACACACAGTACCTGATAATCTTAGCCTGAACTACAAATCCTTGCTCTTCACTCCACCTCCTGGATCTGGTTTTTTTCCTTAATATCTCCAAAGAGAAATGGGCAGGCACTGACTGGTTGGAGCAGGCAGGCTGTCGAAGCACATGCAGTCTTTTACAACCCGATTCTGATCAGTTCAGATGTAGATAAACATCTCACTTAGTGATGCAAGCTTTTGGAGAACTTCAGCCTTGGAGGAAGACACATCACTGGAGAGGAGGAGGGAAGCCTTTTAGAACTATTGGTACAAATAATGCTTAGAATTTACACCCTGTCAGCACAGTCTCTGAACAACTTAATAAATATTAATAATAAATATACGCCAGACAGATTATCAGAACTAAGAGCAAAGCGGCACAATTTCCTGTGGCACCCGGCATAACAAAGTGACCTTCCATCTCACACTTTACACTGAATGTTCCTGACAATGCATCCTAGAGAGTCTTCTCCTGAGGGGTGCTCAGGGCATATGCTGAAGTCTGCGACAGATTAAAGGGAACCTGCTTTTGTTCCTCCCAACAGCAAAAAAACCCCACAAATCCAACCACCAAGCCCATCTTACCCTCTTTGTAACTCTGCTAAGGTGTTTTATCTTTAGTACACAGATTGATGTAGTATTTTTTGACAAAGAATTAACCCAGCTGCAGTGGCAAAGCAGAGCACAGGAGAGCAGGGAACACCCTGAACACAGTTCCAAGGGTAATTAATTGCTGCTGATCTATCAAGTCAAAGTCAGTGTTGAGGTTTTTAAATGGAATAGAATACAAAGTTGATATTTGCTGCCAAAAGCCACTGGAAGACTCCAGTCAAAAATGCCAGGGATAAGGAGGAAAAGCAGGGTGGTTTATGTTAAGACACTTTACAGGTATAATTAATACAAATTGCGTTACTTGCCTTGTAGGCTTTGTGTGCCAAGTAAATAAAACATTTTCTGAGAGAGGAGAGGGGAAGCCAGAAAGAGCTATCAGGTCAAGGATCCAAGCCCTCCTTCATGGAGGCACCTTAAATGGCCTGCACAGCAAACACAGATTACAGATGCTCTGGATCTGGAGACATCTTTATGACAAATAGGTCTAGAAGTGAAAATAATCTCAAGATCTTATCCTCTCATGCTGATCAAGTGAGAAGAAAGTCTATTATATTAAGCAACGGGCATTGCAAGGAGCTCATTTGATGAGGCCAAAAACTCAAGGCTGAAATATATGGGATGTGGTTGGCAGCACCCCTTGGAAATTGTCTGCAGGATGGTTAAATGCACAAAGAATTCTGTCACCTGCTCATCTAATAGAGGAGTAAGTCCCCCATCATATTAAAACATCAGATGAGATCTAGGAATATCTCGTAAAAACACGTTTTCAACTAGGGTAGCATGACTACAACCCATCCTGGTGCAATTAACAGGCAATATCAAAGCAGGAGTCATCATCACGCTTACACGGCACCTTACATCACCAAAGCTTCATACAAACACCAATTAACCCTCTCAACAATGCTGCCAAGTGTCATTATGCCTGTTTCAGAGATGAAGCAACAGAGAGAGAGAGAGAGGCAGAAAGATTTGGCCAAGACTGCACAGCAAGAGAAGAGAGAAGTTCAACAGTTTAAGGCTTTCACACTGGTTTTTCTTTGTCCATGTTGTGGACAGACTTGAGTCTATAGGTGGAATTTCCTATTTATTGCCATTGCTTTTGTGGTTCTGGTAGGGGAAATTGAGTATGTTCCTGTTGCATTGGGTCTTAATTTTGGTTGGATTTTTTGGGGTTGTTTGGTTGGGTTTTTGGGAGTTGTTTCTTTCTCCAATGTGTTAGAGACTGGACAAAATCTCCATGGTGAGCAGGGACCCTCCAGCAAACAGGAGGGACTTCAAACAAACAGTTATGAAGAGACTGTATATTTCTGCCTCTGTTTGGGTTTTGTATGATGCTGATGGGGCAAATTGAGTAAGAAAACATCACTAGGCCAGTCGAGCTCCTCCTTTAGGTTACAAACCATTCCTGATCTAACTTTTGGGGGTTGCTTGGAGGGTTTCTGTTTGTGCTGAACAGACAGGTCAGACCAGGAATATTTGTGCTCTTCAGGTGGACTGAATACTCCATATTACTCATGGTGAGGTACAGGTTGTGGAAGTCACATGTCAGAATTTCTACTCCTTGATTGGCTACTGAAGCTTTCCCAGGCATGAAAAAAATGAAAAACAAGTGATTAATAGCAAATCTTAAGGCTTACTGGCTAAGTACTGTGCTTTCCATCTGAATAAGCACACCCCAAACATCAGAGCCAACAGGCTGAGAGCACACGGACATCTGTGGGTCTCCCAGATAACCTTCTACAAGTTTGAATGAATCAAAAATAAGTCATCGGTGTAACCTTCGCGTTGGCCTCGCCTTACGGATCACCTTTGGCATCACCTAAAAGTCACAAAGTCCTCTTTTCTAAAGCCAGAACTTATGCTTTAGCTACGGTGCTTCCCTGGGGGGGGATTTACCTGCATCCAGAGGATTATCACTATGCTTTTTAAAGTTTTCAGCACTGGTAGAACTGTTTGTTTGCTGTTGGGGCATCGGGGCTGTGACTTTGCTCTCGCTGACTCAGGAACGGATAGAGCTGTCCTGTGGGAAGGCGAAGGAAGCTCTCAGAGGCTGCCAGTGGAGAAGAACTAGTATTGCACCTGAATTTAACCCAAAAAGCATCCATCTAAAGAGGTATGACAGCTGACACGGCCACTTATGTAATAGCTAGTTTCAGTTACTGATTTGCTAATGACTGTTTTGCCCTTGCGCAGTTTGTTCCCGGTTTCTTCATTCCCCTCCTTCCCAGTTGCCATACTGCAGCACCTCTTCCTCTTGTTGACATCTGCTCTAGCACCCAATAGGAAAGCCTAAAGTGACTGGATTAACCCCCAGTGAAGTGCTACCAAGCACTGCATTGTAATCTCTCTCCTGGGTACCAAGAGGAGTGGGGATCACCCGAGGAGATCTACTTGCCTATTGCCAGAAGACAGGAGCCAGCAGCACCATCTACCACTTTCTCCAGGAGCTTGGACAACTGCATGGGGAGATTTGGGCTTTGTTTATGATGGAGTTATGGTATCTGGGCTTCCAGGATGGTTGTAGCTTGCACGTCCACAGAAAAAGAAGCTTTTAATGATGTTCTCCAACCTCTGCCAGTCCTAATTTCATCAGCATTCTTACAGGTACTGCGTCTGAGCTGGAGTAGGGTAGAAAAAAAAAAAATCCACTAGCAAGCAGGATTTCACCATCTTTGAGGGGTTGACAGGTCTGAACAGGTGGAACAGCATCTATGAAGGCCTGTGACTAAAGAAACGAGAACAGAGAACAGGAAGAGAAACAAAAAGCAGGTGTTATCCCAGAGGGATGACAGGAGCAGCTACAGACATCTTACTCAGAAAGGTGAGTGAGTGGAAATGAATGCTTGCTGGAAGCAAGCAGGATTTTGCTACTGAGGTTGCATTTTTAACCCTCTGCACCTCTGGTGGAGGCTTAATGAAAAGCAGGGGTTACGTGGGGCCTCTGCACAACAAGGGGTGTAATTAAGGGATATTTAAATGGCTGGTGACTAGCAGAATATGCATGTGCTCGTTGCTGTGAATTCTGGGGTTTGTAAGGATGTGCCAGCTTGCTCCAGCCTTGCTAACTCAGGCACTGCTGCTGATAAAACCAGTGCACCAGGGAGCTCAGCACCAGTTAAGGAGTGTTTACCTACTTCCTTGAGCAGGTTTGGCAGCATCTGAAGCTGCTCTGGCTAAATGGAAACCAGTGCAAATGGGGCACCAAAGTACACCGATGCCACCCTATCTCTGCAAGCAGAGCTCACTGTGATGTCAAGATACAAACACCCCCAGACACAGCTCAAAGCATCACACCAGCAAAGCAATGAATGTGAGGATTCCCAGAAGAAGTTTTGGTGAACAGAGATTCCAGGAGATGAGGAAAACATCTGAAAAATCAGAGTCAGCTCAGGAACATTTGGTGCAGGATCAAAAGGAGACACTAAGTGATGTTTGGAAGCTCTCCCAGGCAGGGATTGCCTTTATTCTCCCTCTTGCCCAGGACTGCACAAGCTGACAGCACTTCCATAATACCTCTGAGTACTGCTCCTTTCTCCAGTATGACAGCAGAGAAACAATTTCGTGTTCTGCTTTGAAAAGATGACAAAGTGGTTCTGGCTAATAAGGACTGGGAAAAAATAGAGGAGGCAGAGCCTGACATGTGCCAGTTCAAGTCCATACACAGCACAGCCAGCCAACAAATACAAAGGGGAAAGGCTGGGAGTTTCCTTTTCTACAGTTGCCCACAGAAGTTTGTGGGAGGAGGAATAGACTGGCTCATCCAGTGGCCATGAAGAAAGCCCTGTGAGGGAGTTCCCACCAAACCAGAGAAGACAAGTCACACTGATTTCAGAGAGGAAAACTGGATTGGTATGCTGCATCCTGTGGCAGGAGAGAAAATGTGGGAAGATGGTTTGACAGAGTAACCTGGAGCATTCCAGGAGAATAAACACCATTCATGCAGGAACAAGTGACGTGAGTAAAGCAAGATTTGCTAAAAATCAAGATTTAAACCATAGATCTACAAATCCTGCTGAAGGCAGAAGGGTGCAGGATCTGCTCCTTGTCCCTTCTGCTGCCAGAGGAAGCAGATGCCAAAGGCTGCTCCTCTCAGCTCACAGGCTGAAGAACAATATAGGGGAAAAAGGGGGGAATGTCCACAAGACACAGGCAAGCTGAGGGATAATAGAAAGTCATGAAACACTTGGGTGTGAGAGAGCATGATTAAAAAAAAGCAACAAGGGAGAATGTTAATAGCTGAAAGAGTTTGTGCAGTTAGCGAGCAGCAAACTGCAGTGAAGTTTACGGTGTGGTACCAGCAGCAGGGAGAGCTGATAGAAGGGGAGATTTGATGTGTCATTTCAGTTTGATTATTTATTTTAGGCCTCTCAGTGCAAGCAATTTTCAACCAACTGGGAAAGTCTTCCTGAAGGAGTAGCTAAAGTGTCCTGTCATTCCTGTGTAAGCCAAAAAGAGTGGGATTTACATGATTAGGAAAAGTATTCTTCTCTGTCTGGTCAAACCCACCTCACTGCAATTCAGTGTTTTTACAAGAAGTCCAGACACTGTGGAACCTCTCTTTTAGAGCATTTAAAGTGACATTGGAGAAAATAGTAATACTTGAGCTCTAGAGGACTAGCGAGTTGCAGCAAGAGGGACTAACTACAAATCATTTTTTCTGGTTTAACCTCTGACTCTTTCACTCAGCCCTGTAACGACAGCAAGTGCAATGAGGTGCAGGCACAGTGAACGTTCCACATACTGAATGTTCCCTGTGCTGCTCCTCTGCTTAGTGTCTAACGATAGAAAAAGTCAGCATTGTGAGAGGTTTGCTCTACACAGAGGAAAACTTTTCACGTGCACCAGCTGTAAGAAAATATTCAAGGATAAAAAAAAATTATCTGGTAGTAGATTTCCCTAAGTGCCTGAATCCATTTCACAAGGAACGTTAATTCTCTGAGTAACTCTTTTGCCCATGTAGCTAAAGTCTCTTGTCTCTGCCCGCAGGATACTCTTTGTGCCTCTCTGCTGTTACCCTGAGCTGGTGCTGATGCTAAGACAGGGACACATTTGTACAGTCTGATTTTCATTTCTGTTTCCACAGTCAATCAGATAAGCGAGGGTCGCATTATCATCCATGCTGCACAATAATCAAGGCTCCTGTAGAGCCAAGAGTGGAGTTTGGACAGTTCCTTTAGCATGTGACAGCCGTGTGAAAGCTTAAATGCAAAACAACATTCCTTTCTTTTGTTTACCTGTACTGCCTTCATTGACCGAATGGGATGTGATTCCATTAACCTCAGCTTGGGAACAAATTGCAATTCAGGGAACAGGGTTTCAAATCTTCCAGTGTGGGAAGCATCCTTCTGTGCAACACGTAACGTGTCCAGAGGATATATTTAACCATTGACATTTACTGCTGCTCTACGGGGCACGCAATATACTCACTCCTTCCCTCCCTTACAAGTACTACGAGCACTAATAAACATTTTCTGCCCCGCTGAAAATAATTATAGCATAGCCTTTTTGCAACCCTGAAGAACTTTCTCATGAATGTTATCTCTGTAATCAGTTTCTGTATCTTGAAAGAAACACCAGCTTACTTTTTAAACCAGTGACGGAGTTCTCTTCCCTTCTCCTCCCAGTTCAGGATACAGGATGACAAATGAGCAAGTGCAAACAGAACTGGTATCCTGCTTGAGGGACAGCCCTGTCTGCATAGCCAGTTCTTCTCCATCTCCTGCAGGAAAAATTCATGTCTGGCTCAGAAGGGATTGTTCTGATGTGTTGCCAGAGAATCTCTACACTGAGGCCTCCAGCCATAATGAAGCAACAGAATTTGTCTTGTGTATGTTCATTGTGCAATAATTTCATTGTCAAGGATTTATTGTTGCCTTTTTCTGTTGCACAATATAAAAAGAGAGAAAGAAGGGTGGGGGACAAATAAATGGATGTGACAGAATTAGGTTTCCAGTGTTCTGGGTTTTGGTTTTCTTTTTTTAATCAAAATTTAACTACTTACCTCTTCATTGATCAGTGACAAGTGGCTCTGCTGTAGCTGTTCCTGCAAGAGCTAATTGGTGGGGTTTCTAATCAAAAGTTTAAAAATTAAACTCCAAAATACTGTCCTTTAAAAAAAGTAAAACATTTTCCATATACTTGTGACATTTCCTTTAAATACCAAAGAGGGATAAAACACATTAATAGCAGCTGTTTAATAATATTCACATCTTCTAGAATAATAATTGTAAAATTTAAGACGAGTGTTCTACATGTTTTATATTTCCAAAATAATATCCAGCACAAAGCAATTCTTAAAAAGATAAGCAGGATTGAAATGAAAACCAGCAGAGTATGTTTCCCTTGCACTTTGTCCTCTCTCCCTTCTCTGTGGATTCAATTTCAGAAGAAATTTCAATTGTCTTGGCGAATGACGGTATTTTGCAACTTCCACTGTAATAGAAAATCCAGTTCCAGCTACTTTTAAAAGGCAGGCAGGAGCTCTAAACATTATCCAGAGTATTCACATTTTCATATAACAAGCTTCTTGCAAAACCACTGCAGAGCTGTTTTCCAACTGGGCTGATGTCAGTACTAATTATGCAAGCCATCAGAGGTGATTGTGTTTTAGCAGTCCCAGGATTCTGAATCTACTTCTGCATCACTTATGCAGACTTTTGCAAGTCTTAACTAAGCAGTGTTACAAAACCAGGGTGCTCCGATTTAAATTGAATATGACAGTTGATTTAGTTTATTTAAGCCTCAACGTCTGACGACTTAAAATTCTTATTTCTGGGTATGGGGTAGCACCCTGTAGATGAGCAATATTCTTGGGGAAGCAGGAAGAAATCCACTGCCACGTGTGCCTTGGACTGAGTAGCTGATCATTTCAGATTACATGGAGGTATGCAATTCCTCAAGCACACCTTTGGAAACCTTAATGGCTTCAATTACAAGTGACCATTAAGCCTCTGAAAACCATGAAAAGAAGGCAGAAAGCTAGTTCCTTGATGGGGAAATCCACAGTGGAAAGAACCTTACAAGATCCATGGTTACTTCCCTAGGTATTGGTAGAAACAATGGGTAAAATGTTTTCTAGACATTGGGAAAAAAAGTTAACATGCCACTACCACTCAAACCAACTTTAACTCAAGCATAACCTTAATGTTAACTTGTTTGTCCAGTTCATTCACTTCCTATTATTCCCTGGATCATGCTTTGAATAATTTGCATGATCTGTTTAAGTCCTGCCCCTTTTGATGTCATCAATTCGATCCATATAGGCTGGACAGCTCCCAATGTATCTTCAGTTAGAAAAGGAAACCTGAGAGCTTTGGACCAAGACTTGTCTCCTGTTCAGGATAAAGCTGAAGGCTGAGTTTAGTGGCTACTCTAAATACTCAAAGATAGAGTTTCTGCCAAGGTACAGTGGTGGCGGTGGGTGGTGTTGCAATTTCATCTTAGCTGCTTTACTCTGTATTTCTGTATGTGTATATGGTTGATATGTAGCTATAGATAGCTGTACAATATCTGACTACATGCCATTCATGTGTGTTGAGGATGTGCTGAGCGTTGAGCTGCTGGGCTATTCCATGAACAGCTGCTTGTTTGCCACTGCTCTGTAACTTCCAGTGACTTTCTTATAACCTGCAGCCTCTCTCCAGGCACTTACCACAGACATCACAGGCAACAGGCCACTGTTGCTGTTACATGTTTTGTTAAGTCCCTGACAGCAATTGCTATGTTAAATAAATTAGTGGTAGACTGATCTGGGAAACCAGTGGGGAGAGGATGGTCTGTTCCCTGTACACCTGTGTATTCTAAAAGATTCCTTCTGGGTTTGCTTGGTTGTTTTTGGTGTTTGGAGGTTTTTTTGTTTGTTTGTTTTTCCATTATCATACGCTTTTTCACTCTAGTTATTTTAAGAATGCAGATTCAAATGGTATGAACTAACTAGACACAGCCTTAAAAACCCAATTAGAATGTTTGAAAACTGCAGATTGTCTCTGAAAGTCAGGGTTTGAATGTTTACAGGTGGCTCATTCGGATTCAAAGTTGTACATAAAGGGTTTGGATAGATTAGGTTTAGCTTTCACTTTTGGTAACTATTCCCTTTTATTCTGCTCTTTTCTCATTAGGGCAAGGCCGACTGTTGTAACTAACTAGTAACAAATTCAATTTTCCTAGTTTAGTCTCACATAATTTTCATTTCTATCTTAAAATACCATCAATATTTAAGGACTTATTCCATATATTTCCTAATATACACCACAGGCTTATTTGCATTTATTCTTATCTAAATAAAATAGGAAAGACCTGAATAAGATACAGGTTAAACATATAATTTAGCATAATAATCTGAAAAATAGGTAAAAAGAGGGAACGTTCTGGAGTTTGCCACAGATAGTCCTTTTTAGCTGAGGAAACATTCAGATATAAGCCTCCAGCTGTAAGGCTGGCTGGTAAAATAAAGTTTAACCAGTGGTTCAGTGTCCTAAGGCTCTGCATAGTCTGTGTGGGAATAACAGTTAACTGCAGGAAATCAGTGTCTCCTTGTAGCAAAAGTGGAGTTGCTCATTTCCCACTTGAATTCTTTATCATACATAGTTTTTTTTTTAATTGTTTATGCTTTTTTTTTAATATTTAACTTTTGCTTGGGCTTCCTGTACTTGTTCAATGGCAAGTATAGCTGAAGTTTGAAAAATCACTGTCCATGTTTAATTATAGAAGTATTAGAAGTATAAAGAAGGTGCCTACACCTTTGAGTTAATTTTGAATTATTGTTAAACAACATCTCGGAAAATACAGATGTGGTACATGCAATGTGGTCTTTGGGGAAAATAACTTGTGATAAACTGGGTTTCCTTGTCCAATAATACACTTCTGGGGGCTACTTTAAAGCTGATCTGGGATACAGCTTTTGGAGTGCTCTTCACTGTTTAAGGATTAGTCCTAATCTTTCTGACATTAATAGATACACTGAAGAAAGCATCGTAGCAGCTTGTGACACAGAGATCATTTCATTTGAAGTGTCCTGCTCCAAAGACCTTAGAAACAGAGCCGTGTTTTAAAAAGGAGAGGTCTAGTTGTGGATGAAGCCGTTGCAGGTCAGGGCATTAGTGTGTATCAGCTGGGCTGTGGTCACCTCACTGGCACCTCAGACTGAGCCACCACCAAACACTTCAAGGTCCATAATTCAGTAAAGGACCTGAGCTTCCATTTCATGACCATGCAGCCCACTTGCAAAAACCTTTCGGTTATTTTGTGCGCTCCTTGTCTTGCCTTCCAACTCTGTTGCTGTATTTATAAGATTTATTTTTTTTTTTTATTTGGAGGTAAGGTTGGACCAAACTATTGTACTCGGTAAACTTCTCTTAATAGCATAATAGGCAGGGTGATTCACAGAGTGCTGTCATCTTGGGAACTCACATATTACAGGACTTGATGTCATATTCAGTAAGTGGAAGCATGTCAACATTAGTCCAGTGTCCCAATCTGGTACTAAATCCTAGGAAGATGTCCTCAGTGTGTGCTGACTAAAACTTATGTGCATCAGTAACATCCACATTTTCATCAGCGTAAAGTCTGAAGTTATCTAGAGTAGCATAGTAGATGTTTTGCCTACCATGTCAGAGGAGATATGGAGTTTGCTTTCCAGCTATGCCACTCTTCTGGGGTGATATTCAGTCTCCGTGCTTCCTTTTCACTTCTGTAAAATAGAGACAAGGAGAAGGTTTTTAGATTTCTGGAAGAAACTACTTACGTAAGAGATAGGTGGCAAAATTTCTGCTAATAGCAGTAACTAATATTTCTGTGGTCTTCAGAAACAAGCCAAGAGCATTTTATTTTAAGTAGTATCTGCAAGTCTTTATCCACATCCTCTTTCGGTTAATCACCTCTGTGGTTTAATCTGAGGTGGTGTTTTTCCTCAAATTTTCTTTCCTCCTTTCCTAAATACCTGATTCAGCTCATCTGAACTACAAAATATCTCCTATATTACATCTTGGAAGTGACTGTTTCAGGGATGGCAGAATCCTGCTTTACTCCATTCTGCAGAATGGGAGGTCATACAGCAAAATTAAAACCCATTCCTAATTTGTTCCTTTCATTGACTTGAAAGTTGTATTTGTCCTGATTCCTTGACATAAGAGTGAAGCCATATTGCTCGTTCTAAGACTGTCTTGTTTCAGGCCTGTAGCCCAACACTTCTATCTAGCAATATACTCATACGCATGAGTTACAGATCTGTATTAATGCTCAGTGATGCAATGCTTCAGAATCAAATATTGGTTCTTAGAAAGAAGAAAACTCCACAGCAGCTTGTGCGTTAGTCACTTGAACTTTGCATATCCATTCTAACAGAGCAGTCATAGTGTAAGAATGGCAGAGCACGTCACGTTACTTCGTCAAGCAGTGTGCAGAACAGTTGACCTCCTTGCTACTTCCTGGTGTCCAAACTCTGGAAAGACAGATGAGTCTCGGCTCACAGTTATTTCCAGAGCTTGCTAATAACAAACTCATTGGTATCCTGTTTGGAAGAGTCCACAGATTGGCCACGAGCTTTCTGACAAGCTAATAAGATTATTATTTCTTTCTTTTTTTTTTTTTTTTAATTGAACAGAAACAGACTTAGAGGATGGAGCAGGAAGTGGCAAGAGAAGAAGAAGAGAAGAAAGAAGGCTTGATTGAGTTTTACGATTCCTTCAAGGACATGTTTGAGTTCTTCTGCAAGAACACAACAATCCACGGCACCATCCGCCTCGTATGCTCGGACAGCAACAGGATGAAAACAGCTTTCTGGACTCTGCTTTTGCTCGCCAGCTTTGGCATGTTGTACTGGCAATTTGCACTCATGTTCAGCCAGTACTGGGCTTACCCCGTTGTCCTGACCATGTCAATGCACTCAGAGCCCAAGATGTTCCCAGCAATCACCATCTGCAATCTGGACCCATACAGGTAACCGTGCTTTCCCCTCGGCTGGAGTCACAAGGGCTCAGGAAGGGTCAGCAGCCTTATGACTGCAGCCTGGAAGAAGTTGAAGGTAGAGGGAGGTCTCTCTGCCTCGCAGAGGTGGAAAGGGACTATTGTTACTTCCAAACTGGTTTTAAGATTAAGATCTTGTTGGGAATTGTGCAAGAGCATGTAGCAGTTAATTTCACGCACTGAGTCAGGATAGAGGGAACTCTGCCTTGCGACTTGGTTCAAGCTGCTAACTGATTTTGTGCTCTGATAAAAAGTCTTTCCCTGGAAAAACACAGCTACTGTGTGCATCCATCCCTCACTAAACTGCTGATCTCCAGAAGGATGCACGTTTGAGCTGGTTCTGCCTGGGCTTTTTTTTAACCACACAATGGCTTGAAGGAAACCATAGAACTTCTTTGGAAGCCTGCGTGGCTCTGCTTGCCAAGCAAGGCTCACACACAGCAGTGGCAAGTTATCAAGGTTGCATAGTGAAGGAATTATGTCATTTCCTTGTAATAATTATCTACTTAGCTGACAGGAAGGCTAGTTTGTGCAGCTCATGCTGCACAGCTACAGGTTCTGAAGTTTTCAGTGGAGAATCCAGCAACTGGAAATTCAGCTACTGGGGCTCGTGATAAATTAATTTCTTGAAGCTAGGTACACTAAGCATAGGCACCATAAACTGCTGGCTTTTCTCACACAAGCATCAAGGTCTGTAGAGACCAGTAGAGTAGCCTTTTTATATATTCTGGGAGGGTACATAATATAAATGGAAACGGGGATCTTTGCTAATGGCTAACATTTTTGTTCCTTGCAGATTTGATCTGGTTAGTGAACATTTGGTTCAACTGGATCGCATGGCGGAGGAATCGATCACTTTTTTGTACGGCATGAACACATCAGCCAGCTTATTCCACATGAATGAGAAAAACATCCACATAAAAGAATTATCAAGCATAGGCAACCTCAGCAGATCTAGCTTCAAGCTGAGCCAAAACTTCTCACTCTTGAGGATGTCTGACCACAACAGGTCAGGGAAGAAGCACTCCAGCGTGGGCTTCAAGTTGGTAAGCTCGTGTCCCTTCTGAGGTTCTACCCTGGCCACAGACATGAGCAGCAAGGACCAGCTGCTCCCTAAGGGACAGGGGAGCAGAGGGGGAGCCTGCCAGCAGGGCAGGATGGGGCCCATCCCACACAATACCTGAGCAAGCAAGCAGGAAAAGCTCACAGGTGGTGGTCAGGTCCCAGCAGGAGTCCAGCTCATCATACAGGTCCATGGTGATGAGGCAAGTTTAAGATCAGGCCATGAAGCTGGAGCCCAGTGGATCAACACAGCCTGCATTACAGCAGAAGCCTGACTGGAGAGCAGCAGCCCTACACCCTACAGAAGGGCTGAAGACCCTGGGCTGAGCTTAAATAAGCTCCTGGGCCTGTGAGTAGAGGGTGTGGGTGGAGGCTCCAGGTGAGGCTGCTCAGGTCTATTAAGGTCTAAGTTCATTCAGGGTCCTGTCAAAGATCTCACAAGATACATTAAAAAAAAACAAAACAACCCAACAAAAACAACCAAGTGGAAAAAAAAAAGGATGTTTCAGGAGAGTCCATCCACCCCTACCTCTAACAGTTCATGCTGATTGCTAGCGTTCTTGCCCAGTGAAACAATAACAACACCAGTGATCTCACACAGCCCACCCACTTGCAAAATCCTCCTGACAAATTCAGTAGAGAGTGGTAGCAGCCAGCTTGGGGAATCACTGCACCCCTTTCTAAAAATACCCCAAACCTCCAGACTTCGGAAGTAAGCCTGGAAATAACAGAGAAACAACATGCAAGGATTCCCTCGGTGCCTAAACGCTGTGCTACTGGGGGCACTAGAGATGTCGTGGATAAAACAAAAGGTGGCAATAACAAATCAAGAGGATGGATACAACAAATGTGTGTCTGTGACTTTGGAGAAGAATGCAACTGCCTCAGATTCTTCATATTGAAAACAGGGTTAGCACAGATCTGAGAGAAGAAGCCATGAGAGAGATGGATGTGCCTTGGAAAGCCAGCAAATTTTTACCTAGTTATTATTATCCTGCCCTAACCTGAGGTCCTTCACCAGGCACACTTTCACCAGCATCTGTGGGTGTTCACCTAGCTGAGGCCTGAGTAAGAAAAAGCAAGCAATTCAGAACTTGTTTAGTTTATGATTCATGGGTTCTAGTGAATTCCCACCAGCCCTGTCCTTCCTTCTCCCGAGGCACTTGGTTTTACTTGTCTGCTCTCTTCTCCTGCCTCTTTTCCCCTGCTCTCATTCCCCTGGGATGAAGTTGCACACCTAGTTCAACTTCAAAGAGAGAATGTGCTTAGCACATAAGAAAATGACCTCCAGAAGTCCCTTTCAAACAGCCATGCTGTGATTCTGTCATAACTAAAATGATCAGAGACTACACTTACTGAAAAATATAGAGGTTGCCCTCGTATGCAGTGTTGCCTTCACCCCCCCCGACCTCTGTTACCCTTGGGCTGTCATGTCCTGGCCCTGCTGAATGGCTCCCTCTCCTTTTCTTCCAGTGCAATGCCACAGGTGGGAATTGCTTCTACAAGACCTATTCATCTGGGATGGATGCAATTCTCGAATGGTACAGGTTTCACTACATGAACATCATGTCCCAGCTACCAGTTATAATCAACATTTCCGATCACGAAGAGCAAATAGAAGATATGGTCTACTCCTGTCAGTATGACGGGGAGCCCTGCAGACCCAGGTATCTCACTTCTTGAGGTGCTACTTGTGATTTGAGCAGAACTCGAGGACTTTGGACTCTGAAACTGAGCCTACGCTTCCAGGCAGTGCGGGCACCGTACCTCATGGTGCACTGCCAGGCTTAGCCCGTGCTGGAGATCTGACTGAGAGAAAGAACAGCCTTCCGTGGGGCTAGGAACCTAGACGTTAGCCTTGTAGGAGTCCTTGTCTCCAGGGAGTTAACAGCTCTTTCCCACAGGGACTCCTGAACGTACACACACAGAACAACATCCTACAGAGAAGGAATGGTATTGCTACAGTCATAATTAAACCCCATCAAACTCTCTCTTGGTTTCAGTGACTACGTTCACTTTCACCACCCGGTCTTTGGAAGCTGCTATACTTTTAACAGCAAGGGAACAGACCCCTTTTGGACAGCTACAAAACCAGGAATTCCTTACGGTATGTTATTTGGATTCCATATGCCTTCTATACGTGACTTGCTGACATACAGCCCTTTCTGCTAGACTGGTGGCTCAAATGATGTACTGTATTTGCTTGCTTCGCTAGCCACACGTTTATGAGAGCTGTATCAGCCAGAGCTTTGCTTATAGCAAGCAGAATATTATTTAGTTTTCAAGCAGAGTACTATTTATGGTTTTGGAATAGGCTGGTGTAATTGCTACCTGACCAGGCACCCGATCTCTAAGGAAAAAGAAAGGCTGGTCTGTGAACAAAGACAGCAATTTGATCAGGGCTGAGAATTCAAGGTGTAACAGTGTTCCTGTTTTGGCCCAAAGCACATGCTTCCCTTTTTCTTTGGTTTACAGGACTTTCCCTCATCCTGAGAGCAGAGCAGAAGGATCACATCCCACTCTTGTCCACAGTGGCGGGTGTGAAAGTGATGATACACAACCACAACCAGACACCGTTCCTTGAGCACGAAGGCTTTGACATCAGACCAGGCATTGCAACTACCATCGGCATTCAGCAGGTCAGCCGCTTGCTCAAGACCTTTGCTTCTTTCCCTTGGGATTGCAGACAGTTGTGAGGAGCTGAACGCTGCGAGTGAGTCACCCAATGGGCTTGTGCTCCTCTCGTGTTTGCTTCTTGCCTGGCTGTGTCTAGTCAGGAAAGCCCTTTTGTCTCTCTTCACTGTGCTCAGGTTCCCAAGCATAAAACGAAATTATTCCAAATGTGCAAGTGGACTTTTGGTCCTCAGTACACTGGGGCCTGCTTTGTTTTACACTGAGGCTCTTACACCTTGCTCCAGCTCTGCACAGGGGGCTGCGTGTGCCTGTTAGGATGGGAACAGACCTTCAGAAATGACTTTGTTCTTTTGACGTGACCAGTTACTGCTTGTCAGCTGAACCACGCTGACTGTGCTCTCCTACCTCTGCCCTGTGCCTGTATGGGTTTCAGTAGCAAGGTATAGCTCGGCTGCTCACACGTTACTACACTTCCTGACCTTCATAGGATGCTCCATCCAGTTCAGCTCAGATGGTGATGGCTAGGGCCAATTAAAGCTCCTAATCACTCAGGCCTCTTTTCTGTGTCCACAGGATGAGGTGAATCGCCTGGGTGGCAATTATGGGAAATGCACAACTAATGGCCATGATGTGAATGTTAAACTCCTGTACAACAACTCCTACACCCTGCAGGTATTGTCAGAGTGCCTGGCTGAGGCTCCAGCTTATTCAGAGTGGATGAATAGCAAACAAGTCATACCTTACTCGCCAGAGAGCTTTTACAAATCAGCAGATTCATTGCTGGAGATAAGAGAGAGAGTCATGCCCTTCTGAAAAGAAGTTCACAAACAGGGGGTTGTAGCTTGGAACGTGCTTCACCGAGTGGGGGATACTCAGATACACCGGGGCTCTCCCCTCCTTGTAACACAAGAGAGATCAGACAGTGAGCCAGTCAAGGCAGCTGGACTCCTGTAGTAGGACATTCTTGGTCCATCAGGTCTTTATCTGTGTAAGTGGTTGCCCCTGGTCTTGATGTTGGGGCTGTTTAACTGAGATGTTACTGGGCATAACAAAAAAGGGAGCTGGGGGAGCTCTGCCTCACTGAGTTCAATACTGACTTCAGAGGTAAAGACAAGGACTGACAAGTGAAAACCTTTTGCATCATCGTGCTCTGGTGATGGCTGGTGTCTTTCTGCAAGAAGAAAATCTGTCCGTTGTCTCCTAGCAGCTGCATGCTACAGACTGAAGGTCTGGGCACTTGAGAATTTCTGGCTTATCCAATCTTTCACGCCTTCTTTATTTTCCAGGCTTGTTTGCATTCCTGCTTTCAGCACATAATGGTTCAAAAATGTGGCTGTGGCTATTACTACTACCCGCTGCCTCCTGGTGCTGAGTACTGTGACTACAACAAGCAGCCTGCATGGGGTAAGAGCAGAAGACTGCTGTCTGGGAACACCGTCCTACGATAGTCACTGGTTACATGACTCTTCAGATTACTGCCCTTCTGCTTTGTGCCTATTTCTTGCTTAGACTATTTCCTGGCATTGCTGAACCCAGCCAGCTGGCAGATGCTTTTCTGTGTATTTGCATGGATATCAATTAGTGCATAAAAAAATCTTACTGTTATCAAGCATCCCTTTATTAAGAACGTAATATAAGGTCAGGCTCTGCTATGTCACTGATATTGGTGTCTGTGCTGGTGTAAGGCAAAGCTATGAACAATTATTCTTGGTTTGCTGGCTGGCCCATCCTCAGCAGGTCCTTCCAGGGAAGGCACCTGCCTTGCACGCAGGTCATTAGCTCAGCCCTCTGGAACCATTCCAAAGTGAGAGTGAAGCAGAAGCAGGTCTCTCAGCTGAGAGTGTGCTGGATGCTTGGGAAGGCCAAGTGAAGGCAGAGCTTTTGGTAGCCTTCCGTTTGCTCAGGAAGTGCCTGAGTGTGTTCTTCTCATTTCTTTCACCAGGTCACTGCTTCTACCAGCTGTACAGCAGGCTCAGAAATCACCACCTGAATTGTTTCGACCAGTGCCCCAAGCCTTGCCGGTATGTCGCAAAAGTAGAGCAAAAAAAAATTATGTCAGCTTGAAGAGGAAAATTACACTGGTGGAAATGTAGGCAAAATGTATGGGCCAGCTGGTTTTTCTGAACCAGAGATTTCAGTTTGATGTTTGAACCCTAATGCTGAGAAAGGAAAAAGGTGATAACTTTAGGCAAATTAAACAAGAACTTTGTGTGTGCATGATGGCAGCAAGGGGGAAATGTTTTAAACTCAATGAAATGTTCTATTAAGACCAAACCAAATTGTGTCATTTTTTTCAATCTACATTACTTTTCACCTCTTTTATTGTAGGTCCATTCCAAAACAGAAGGACATAATTGTAAAGCAAAATATCAAATATTTTGGGTTTGAACGCATCAAAGAAAAGTCATCATTGTTTTGAAACCATTCTAGTTTTCCTCCTGACCTGAAAGTTTTCAGGCAACCTCTGGTTTTATTTCCTAAGCTGCCTTACAAAGCTTTTCCCAGTGTTCTCAAGAGCTGCCCCTAAAACTTCTGGTTTGGGCAAGTAGTTTGCATTGTTAAACTCCTTCATGTGTTTGTTCTTAAATGTGAAGAGTCTTGGTGATCAAAATCTCCATTTTTATCTTACCAGGGAATCACAGTACAAGGTGTCTGCTGGGACAGCTAAATGGCCATCAGTGAAGTCTCAGGTAATCTATACAGACAACTGCTGTGTTTAGAGGGGATACTCTGTTTACTGTGCCTGTTGGAACATTAAAGTTAAGGGTGAAAACAACGACAGAGGCAGCAAACGAAGTGGCAAATAAAGCAAACTGGTCCAAAACCTGGGCCCAAGGGTTAAGTTGCCAGCCTAAGATGCTAGAGAGGGAACGTTCAGTTCCAGCTGTAATCTAAACTTCCTTGTGACCTTCAGGAATTCACCTCACTACCTTAGTTCCCACCCACAAAGTGGTGCTAATGACTTTCTGCTTCCAGTGGGTGTTGTGGTGTAGCAACTCACTTATGACTGGCTGTGAGGTGCTGCAGGGCTGCAGTGGAAACTCTGTGAGTCAAGAGATGACCTCTTGCCATTTCTCATGTTCCAATGTTAAATGGGCTTTCAGCCTGTGTGGCCAGGTGAATAATTCATGTGAAATAGGCGGTCACGTAGATGTAAATAGAATCATAGAATCATAGAATGGATTGAGTTGGAAGGGACATTAAAGATCATCTAGTTCCAACCCCCCTGCCATGGGCAGGGACAACCATTACATTTCAAAAGAAGAAATTATTTGATGGGGTTGCCATTAAAGGCAGAATTTAAGATCCAGAACACTATACACACCTCAAATATCAGTGTCTGTTTCCTTGCTGGTCTGGCAAATAGAGCTACTCCTTGACAGCTACCACTAAGTGTTATAAACCAGTCAAGTACATTCCTTTTTATTATTTGCAATAGTCGTTTGAACACTCGTGAAATCTACATTTACAAAACATTAACCATAGGAAACCTCAGGAGACAGGGTCACCACTAACATACATATCCTCTGCTGCAGGACTGGGTCCGCCAAGCTCTCAGGCATCAGAACGGATACAACTCGACCAGCAACAGGTTAGTCGCTGGGAGGAGGTGCTCCTGTTAAAACTATGGATTAACTCTTCATCCTTGAGGACTCTGTAGATGTTAGACTGGAAAAGAGTGGCAAGAGAAATATGTATAGGGCTGTGCAATAGATTTCCTGTCTTTCCTCACAACACAGTAAGACAATCCCTTCTGGAAGCTTTTTTCCAAGCTCATATTAAATGCCCTCAGGAGGAAAGCTTGAGCAAGTGGTGAACCCCATTGCCTGGCAATGATCATGTAAAATAGAGAGCAGTACCTTCCCCCAGGTGAATGACATGTGGGCATCCCACCGTTGCTAACCTCTCCCTTTCTCCAATGCAGGAAGGATATTGCCAAGGTGACTATCTTCTACCAGCAACTCAACTACCAGTCTGTGAACGAGTCTCCTTTACTCTCAGTAGGTTGCACTACATCAGCTCAAAACGTTGCTACCTGTCATTAGTTCTGGTGTGCTGTGTGTGGTTGGAGGGAGGATTATTTACAGCCCCCGAGATGGGATGGGATTATTCTTCTAAAGGAAGAGAATTAAAAATCTCCCATTTTCCACAGTCACACAAAATTACTCCCCAAATGGGAAGCAGCTAACTGACCTGCTGGCAAAATGCAAGACTTTCACATTCCCAGAGCTCTGCTGTGTTTGATAAACGCAACCCTTTGATTCTTTCCACAGGAGAATCTGCTTCTGTCCAGCATGGGAAGCCAATGGAGTCTCTGGTTTGGATCCTCAGTGTTGTCTGTAGTTGAAATGTTTGAGCTGCTTATAGATACCCTAGTCTTGTCTCTCCTCTTCTGCTACCAAAGGTTCAGGTCAAAGAAGACGTTGAAAGTAGCTCACACTCCCACCATCCCCAGCATGAGCTTGGCCCTAGAAAACTACCGAGTTGTGCAAGAAGAAGCTGGAAAAGGTGATGATTCTGCTCAGACTCACCCTTCGGGAGTGACTGTTGCCATGGGCAACAACAGTGACCTGCATCCTCACCCGCTCTCCAGCAAGGTGGAAATGCCAGAGCTTTGCCCAGACGTGGTGCTAAATGGGTTTAGATACACAAAGGAAAGCTCTTCGGAATGGGAACTGAATCACTCAGGATTTGTTTGTGTGCACAGAGAAGTGGGAGGCTTGAAACTCCCCGAATGCTCAGGTGCTGTCCCGAGGTTTGCAAGCAGAAACGTTCTGGATCCGTGATCTGTGAGCAGCAAAACACCACGCTGCTGAGCTGGGCTGTCCTCCTCCAGCTCTTACAAGTTCATTATTAAGCCACCCGTGTGTCCTGGATTCAGGCATCGTGCAACGTTCTTTTGTTCCTAATGAGTATCTGGGGAGGGGAGAACTGTACTTCTGCTCCCTGGGACAGCCAAGGAGTCCTCATAAAAGCCAATTCATAGCTTTTAACTTTGAAAGCCTTGTGAGGAAATCAGCCTGTGGCTTCAGACAGGCCCATCTACATTTCACAAATGGACTCAAGAGAAAAGGCAGCCTGGCTGTTAATGGAAAGATTCCCACTGGAGGCTGGTACTGTTGTCTGGAGGGTGACAGACACGGGCTAAGGAGAGGTGGCTCTGTGTCCAGCTCTGCTTCCGAGACACCTCTCTGCTCTTCACCTACTACTGTGGCATTTTGAGGACAATGCACAGAATGCTGCTGCTGCTGAGATGCTTTCAGACTTAACCCAGATTATTTCAAATGACCCTTATTGTCTTAGAGGGAAAGAAAGAGAAGAAATGGGGTTGATGGCTTCCGTACGTCCCGGACGAAGCATCTGATTTATTTAGGCAATTAAAACAATGCTGCGTTTTTGTTGCAGTCCGTTTATAAACAGAGATGGTTTAACGTTAATATTTGACAGTAACTTATGTGTACATAAAATATCACATTTATTTTTGATGGTGATGTTTGCACAGGGGCATTTTAACTCTGTTCTGATCTTGTATATGGCTTTCTGTAGAAAACAAGAGTTAACAAGGAATCAATGAGCTTTGTTTTGTAACTTTTTTAAATAATAAAACACTCTGAATACAGGCTACGGCTGGGGTTTTAGTTTGATCACGTTCTGCTTTCAACCACTATTTGGGTTTCTTACAGCCTAATTGTTATGTGTAAGTGTTGGCTCTGGAAAAGTCTGTTTCAGAATGTCCAGACCTCAACTGCAGAAGGCTAAACACACAGGGCTAAATCGTCAGGAACACGTGGGCTCCATTGCAGTGGGGGATTCAGCCTTTCCTCAGGGTCTTCTGCACTGGGAAATGCAGGTGCTTTGCTGGCAGGCAAGAGTGATTGTATGCAGCACAGTAGTCTGGGTGACCCTCTTGAGAAAGGACGTGATGAGGAAAAAAAAAATCACTGAGGATAAGAGAAAAAAGGAATTAGACTTCCTTTGGGAATGCAAAACTCAGCTCATGACTGAAAGCTTCTGATGCCACAGGCATCTCTATGTGTGCATACACATACACTTGGCTCTCAAAAGAAAGCCCCTCTCAGAACTGCCAGATTTGTTACCAGCAGCACTAAATGGGAAGGCAAAAGGAAATTGAGGAAAGAGTCTGTATGCTGGTCCCAATGCACAAAAAAACCCCCATCACTTGAGGATTCTGTAATATAATTGTATAATATGATTTCCAGGAGAAGCCAGTTTTGGGGCAGAGGAGTGAGTATGGGACCAAGGAGTGAGTGGCAGTGTCTTGTCCCGTGGTCAGATTTGGAAGAGGAGAGATGTGGCAATAGAGGAGAGGGATTGTTAACAGGGTGTGTGCTTCAGTTTATACATATGTGGACCCAGAAGAGCAAGGGGTGTTGCAAAGCAGGTGGGAGATGCCTTGGCAGCGTGGTATGTGAGTGGGCAGGGAATGGCTCTTGGCAGCTCAGAAACATGAGACTGGAAAGGCAAAGAGGGGTGGGCTTCCCTGTGGGAGAGGGATATGGGGAAAATTTCCTTCACATCCTGCTCGTGCCACCTTTAGTGGAGTAAAAGAATGGTTTCTAAGCTAGTGGAAGTGTACAAGGTATCCAGCTTGAAGGTAGCTTAGAGCAATCTCCGCTGAGGGTGTGGACTAATCTTAGCTTAGTAGCTGCCTCTTTATTACAGAACATTCCCATAGCCCGCTGTCGTTGAGAAACCAGCTGTATGAATTCTTCATTAGGGTCATACCTTAGTGCCTGTGATATCACCACTGAAATATCTGTCCTATTTGCAGCTCCTGAGTTGCACATTTCCAGCGAGGAGCAAAATCAGAGGCACAAAGGGGAGTCACTGAGAACCGGACTCAGAACCACACAGCAATGGCACAGAGAATGAGCCCAGTCAGGAGGACTGAGATGTCTATTCCGCTGCCACATTGCTAATGTGTTTCTAGCATTAGTGACATTAGAGCATTTTTTAATCAGGGGAAACAGAAGGGTGACCAAGAGAGTTAGAATCCTGTGTCTTTTTGGAGAGAAGTTCATTCAGCTTCCTCTTTTCAAGCCATAAAGCTGTGCCAGATACATTTTGTATTTTAAAACGTCTCCTCCTAAAGTCCTTCACTGGCTTGTGAACATCTGGAATCAGAAAGAATGAGGAAATGTTTGTAAATTAAAAGAAAAATCCTGTCTTTATTCTCAGTTCATAGCTACCGTTCGCATGTGAGGTTTTTTCTTTTCACTCCCACCTTTTCAAAAAAATACATTTCTTCTGCCGTAAGATATATTACATTTCAGCGTGTCACAGTTTATATACAATCATTCTGACAACCCACTTTATTATGTCATGGTGCCTATACCTGCATAGTCCACACACAACCTTTTATTATTTTTGGTAACTATAACATACAATAATGAAACCAACAAAAATAATACCGAAAGTCGTGCCTTGCAGAAGAGTGCAACTCTCCTAGCAGTGAGACACACAGCTAGCAGGAGATGAGACACCCCCTCTGAGGGGAAGAGCTGGAGTCTGGTGTCAGTGTTCCTTGTGAAAGCTCCACGGAACTGAGATTGTATTCCCTGTCCCACAATAAACCAAACAGTCTCAAAAGTCTGCTGTGTCCTGAGTGGCTTTTCTCCTGCGAGAGCATGGGAGGTCTGCGTGCGGAGAGCCCCGTGCGACAGGGCAGCGCATCCTGGGGCTGCTGTGGGAAGCTGGTCCGAGCTCAGAGGATGGCAGAGGGCTGGTGCTGGCTGTTCACGAGCCGAGCAGCCTGGCTCCAGCCATGCTGCCACAAAGCAGCATAAGGAAAAGCCTGCGGCATTCACTTTTCCTCGGTTTTCGGAGCACTTCAGAGCTGTGCCCGGCAGCGCTAACCTGTGCTTCATTTTAGGGACGGGCGGTGTTGCAGTATCCTAAGTGCTGGTGGTTGCTTACATCCAGAGGGGGAGATTCCCCCAGAAATAGCCATCTAGAAAGGGCACTGAGAGCTAAAAGATCAGCTCAACTCGTTTTAAAGTCCATTCAGGCACTGCAAGGCATGGGAGCTAAGTGTACAGTCTGGATGCAAACCTATTGCAGAATTACCCCTGGAAGGTCTCTCCTCTTCCTGCTCAGGGCACAAAAACAGACAGCAGGGAAAACAGAGGTTTCTGGTCAAAGCGTGTCTGAACAGAGAACATCTTTCTCCAGTAGCTGAGCTCAGCTTGCCTCGTACACCCGGCCAGACATTTCTGCAGCTCTGCCCTCCTGGAGCTCTGGCAGCTCCCAGCTTGACCTTCCAGCAGGGAGGGAGGGAGGGAGGGAGGGAGGGAGGGAGGGAGGGAGGGAGGGGGGGGGGGGGGGGGGGGGGGGGGGAGGGGGGGGAGGGGGGGGGGGGGGGGGGGGGGGGGGGGGGGGGGGGGGGCGGAGGGTGGTGCCTGGCACGCCGGGG